>JASVER010000043.1:5279344-5425911 GCA_030449065.1 Oceanodroma leucorhoa
TGGGGGGAGGGGGGGGGGCGGTTTTGTTTCTTGTCACTTCAGTGGGGTGGCTCCGGGAAGGCGGGGGTGGGACATCCGCGTGGAGCCCCGCGGTAGCTTCATCTAACGCTTTGAAAGTTGGGGTCCCAATAACGAGCCCGAGATCACCAACCAACCAAACCAACCCACCAAACCCCGCAAAATGGAAGCGTTTCCTCCTTCATGTCAGGTTCTCCCTCCCSCCGCCGACCCCCGCTCAGGCACCCGAGGCGCACGCAGCGCCGGCCCGGGCGCACCTGGGCCGCCCTAGGGAGCCCCCGGCGGTACCGCACATCTGCGGGCACCGGCCACCCGCGAGGACCAGACCAGGACCCAGCGCTGCGAAGGTGGGCGCAGCCTTGACCGAGAAGGCAGCCCGTGAAAACGCTTTGGTCCAGCTACTCAACAAAGCCCAACATCTCCAACCGTAATGTCTATTCAACAGACAACTTTTAAAACAATACCATTTTCTTTTGGCTTGACTTAGTGAGAGGTTTTCCTTTTTTTATTTTCCTTAACGGTTCAGTGAATCCCGACAGTTGCAAGAATTAACACCTTACTCTCCTGTAGAGCTTTTCCAGAAGCCCTCAAAACTACTTTGAATAACGGATGATTACACTAAGGAAAAAGACAAGCAAGATACGAAAAAGTCGGGTGAAATTAACTTTGCTGTGCCCTTCAGAGGAGCTCAGAGACAATAAGGTTGCCCTGACATGCCTTTTCCCTCTTGCACCCCTTTTAGGGGCAGCGTGTGTTGCATGCAACACTTGCGTAGTAGTGCCTAGATTTTTAATATTCAGTTATTAAATTACAAGCATGTGTAATAGGTATCTGCAGGTTTTTTTTCCTGATGAACTGGAGAACAACAACCCAGCTGGCTAGCAGCAAGGCTGCTTGCTGGACATGGGTGCTGTCTGAAAGAAATGCTGCATGGCTTGTGGGAAGTGGCGTTACTGTTTGTTAAATGTCTGTCTGTCTGTGCTACATGGCACTAATTAGAGGAAAGTCTCTGCCCCGAGTCTCTTACACCTGCCTTACGGCAGACTGTTGACCCTGGCAACGTTCGAGACAACATGCAAGTGGATGGCGCAGAAAGCACTATACTCACTTGTTCTACACATCTTTTTCTAAGTTTGCTTTCTTCTAGTGCGGGCCAGCAAAATTAAAAGGTCCCCTGGAGCTCAACGTTATATTTTGATAGCTCCCACAGTTGAAAATCTCTCAGCATTTCCACTCCGAGCAACTCTTGGCCCTCCAAAGAGCACCCTAGAAATCCCAAGATCTTGACTCTGCGCCTTTCCCCTTTGTGAAGATGGCAGAGGACACCATCAGGCCATAACTGTGTGGTTGCTTGTGCAGTGTTTTGCTGCGGGGGTGGCAATGGTCAATCCTTCCAGCCTTTTTTGCCCATCCCTTCTCAGGGACCAGGGTAGAGGACAGCAAGGGCAATGCTCATGGTTTGCAGCTGTGCCCTGACCGCCCTTCTGGCATCAGCATCGGTTTCCCTGGGTTGCCTGACAATAACCCCTGTCGGGGCTGTGTCCTCAATGAAAGGAGTTCATCTGGGGGACAAAACAAATAAGAAAACCGCTCCTATTTTCATTAAGAAAATTGTCTAAATGAGAATACTAAATACCATTTCAAGCAGTCTAAACAATGGGGTCCTTTCATATTCACTAAGTCAAACTTTCATTAACCTCAGCATGCGCCTTGCTGAAAGACAGGACTAAATTATCTAGAATATTTTGCTTGAGGCGGTATTTTTCGGTAGTGTGATTCTACAATAACACCGTTAACAGTAATGGACTGTCATATGTCCCGTGTGCTGTTATTCAGGGGACAATGTAGCAATAAGAGCAATGGTATAAAGGAGGGATGGCAGATCCCGACCCCTCTCAAATGCTGAGCAGATGTCTGTGAGGATGGGATGCTTCAAGCCTTGCCTTGAAGTGCTGGGAGAAACGCTGCAGAGCGCAGCTTGCTATGAGCCATGCTAGGTCAGAGAGGCATAATGTGCAGGTTCTGGGTGCCCAGCAAAAACCAGCTTGTAATGGAATTTCTTCTGTTGGAGAACATCCCTCCGTCTAACCAAGTTCAGGGTTTTTTTTTGCTCTTCATGGAGATGCAGCTGTATGTGTATCGTGTGATGTGATATGGAGATACAATAGACAATGTGGTTAGGATAGATTTTACCTGAAGGATGTGAAGACACTGTAAGAATTATGGACTTAGCAGGGCAAAGCAGTTAGAAATGCACCTGACTTTACACTTAAGTACTTATGAGTTTACATTTAAGTAAATTCCTGAGTGTTTTGTTGAAACAAGGCCAAATATACAAAAAATAACACTAAATGCAAAAAGTGATAAACCTGAATTTGCTTGAGTACACACTCTCAAGCTGTACATGAGAGTTTTGCTGAATATATATATTTTGTCAGATATATACAAAATACTGCTTAAAAACCTACTTGTCGATGCAGTGAGGGATAGGAAATGAGTAGCATAGCATATATTTCATAGCAAGGGACATTGTGGTAAATATCACAAAGACAAATCTATATAGTTACTAAAATGCAGAAACAGCATTATGCTTGAAAAACCTACACAAAAAATGACATAAAGTCCAACATACACAACTGAGAACAGAAGAAGCCAAACTTGAGATTTGATTTAAATCTAAATATGCTACATATTCCATTAACTAGACAAGAACTGTACAGACATATCATCATTAAAATCCTCGCTACTGCACAGAACAGGCAGTTAAAATCATTGTAATTTATCTAGGAAAAAGATCTACCTAAGACCAAAAAAGCCCCCCCCCCCTTTTTTTTTTTTTTGCAAATACCATTTTATCAAAAAAAACCTCCACCTACATATGCAAATTCATTCCTATCCAGAGAAAGCTGGTATTAAGGAGGTAGCCTTACTCTTCTCGCAGGACAACTGGAACAGGATTGGGGATGTTGTTCAGTGTGACATCTTYGCTTTCCCTGTGGAGACTTCTGCAAGACTCCACTCTGCTAAACTACCAAACTCTGGGAAATAAATGTCAGTGTCAACACTTTCTGTCATCTCTGTAACACTTGGTGTACTCTGCACCTGTGACAAAATTACCCCCTTCTGGCAGGAAGTCTGTAATCTCCTTCCCGGAGGTCTGAACTTTCCCATCACGCTGTCAGCCAAACTGCACCTATCAGGCCGGCTTGCAGATACCTCTGGTCCCATGGATCGTAGGAAAACAAGCTCGACAGGTATGAAAATCTTTAAGAGAACTGCCTTCCGCTGCTCGAAAGGTCAAGATCCTCCTCCTTCTTTAAGCAAATGGAAGCAGAAAAACTGTTGCTGGAAGAAATTACTCTCTCAAGAAACCATAATTTAGATCAATCCTACCTGTTTGGAGCTAACAGCTGCCATCAGACCTTAGTCCCAAAGCCTGTACTGCCAAGAAACAAATGAAATGTATTCTTTTTGCCGGTYACACATACATATTTATTCTCCGCTTCCTCTTACTTCCCACTTATTATTCCCTACCTTTTTTCTGGTCTTTCCAAATCCATCTACACCTGGTTTATCAACACAGTCATAATAATACACAGGGAAAACTTGATGATATGCTGCTATTACCCTAATTATATAGGGCACGTTTATTTTGTCTCAATTGTCTCCATAAATTTCATTTCTCACCCTTGCAAATATTAACACTACCTGATTGCTCACACCTATCTGGTTTAGTGGTAAGTACACATTGCTTTTTCTAGGATGGGGGGACAAATTACATGGGAAGATGCATAGATACAGATTTAAGGAAGGGGAAGAAGTCAGCTACTTGTATTGAAATCTTTCCGAGGATGATTAAAAGTAAACAACTGCAAACCTTAGCATTTTTGACATGGCAAAATTAAACATTGGTGGAAGCATGTTTAAAGCTGAACACCTGTAGAAAAAAAGAGGAAGAAATTTTGCTCCTAGAGTGGTCCTACCTACAAAAGCAGATAAAAAGAAACAGTGTATGACACCCTTCAATGGAAAAAAACCCCAAAGATCAGATGAGACAAACTCAGAGCAGCATTCTGAAATTTTCGAGGTATCATGCCCACGCTTTGCTAATTAAAAACAATCCAGAATGACAATGTCTAATTATTCCAAGGATCCATTTGGCTCCTATAGATACACAAAGATACCAGGTGTGACATGCAGAAAGTACTCCCCCTTGCTGTCCTGTGCTGGCTAGGAGAAGGGGTTTTGCTCCCCTGTTTCAATCTAGGAAGTATTAAGGCTGCCTTAACTTGCACTTGACTGACCACTGTCTAAAAAGACTTGTAAAGACATCATCTGCCTTGATTTCTGCACCGACTGCACCTCTGTACAGGTCACAAAGTCCTAAATAAACTAGTCCTAAATCCCCACAGGGGATTCTCGTGGGTCCACCTGCTTCTTTTGTAGGGCGGCAAAGGGAGCACAGAACAACGATGGACCGAATCTCTTTGATTTGTTATTTTAAACCAACACCCAGCGATTTTACAGGTGCCATTCTCGTTTCAGTGGATGTCAGTGGGTTTATTATTAGGGATGCCCTGGGTTTATTAGGGAACCTGAATTGTCTCCAAAGGCTCAGAAGGGTAGATGAGCCCCCGGCGTTCGGATGAGCCTGGGGAACAGGGTCGAGCTCGATGCAGCTGAGGCAGAAGCAAACTTCTGAATTGCATAAGGGTTTTCTCCTCCTGCAAACAGCAACAGGGTCCAAAGGGAGGGGAGAAAGAGCTCCAGTGCCTGCAGCAGCACACCGACAAGGTGYGTCTTCCAGAAGATGCACAAGAAGTTGTAACAGGGTGAAAACAAGTTGGCTGGGAAATCGGGAGAGAGCCCCACATCTGCCTTTCACTCTGTGCTCTTCAGCATGTCCAAGATCACGTTTTCTTCCCCCAAATAAGAACAAGCAAAATAAAGAAGAAAAAAGTCTTTGTGTTCTTTCGTCCTGGGTACGTAAYGCACATCTGTTTGCACACAAATAAATAAACTGGGAACAACTGCCGATGAGGATATTCTGTAAACAATAAAACTGTTTATACCATTTCATACCTTTGTCAACATTTGATACTTAAATGTTTCAGTATGATTGTGTATTTCACAAATTATTTGATTCAAAGTGATTCTCTCATCAACTTCGGCGGGGTCAGGAAAGACTTTACCCCCTTGCATCAGCCTCCTGTATGAATAGCAGGGGCAACTGCCTACATCAAAATATATACGTGATGTTGAAATGCATACCATAAGACACAAAGCTGTTGTACCAGATAATTAGGGGAGCAGAAAGAAAGGTGAAGTCTCGGCTTCCGAAGTATTTTCGCCAGGTGTGACTTTGCCCTGCTCCATCAGAGCCATTTTTAGCAGCTGGGGAATTCTTGTTGCAATTTCAACATTTATGAAACAGTTTAAATCTAAAACTAAGAGCAGAGAATATAATATACCAGGTTTGATTGATCTGGATCTTCGAGTTTCTAAAACCTTGTTGGTTCAAAGAAGATTGCTATGAGTATATTATTTGTTCTACTTCAAAATCAAACCTTTTCAGAGACACCCACATAGCTTGGAAATAGATGTGCAAATGCATTAATTTTTGGCCTTGCTACATTTTGCAGAGTGGGAGTATAAAGAAAAAAAATTATGAGAATGTGAAACCTTCCTTCTAAATTAGAGGTTTCATATCCTAATAAATAATTTCTTTGGCTGTTAGTAAACACTTCCATTATCCCCTAATGTGAAGAAGCCCGCAGAGACTGGGTGTCTACTGCTGCCTCTTTAATCAGAAACCTGTTTTGACTGTTCTGTCAGGTAAACAGCAGAGCCTGGGCCGTGTCTCTTTCCTATGCTCCGCAGAAGAATAAAGCAGCTATTGAATAACTACGCAGACACCCACAAAAGCACACACAATGTAATGTTGGCTGTTCACCCAGCATAGTGCTTTCYCATAGTGTGAAAATAGGGTGGCTTTCCTGTGACCACAGTGATGCTAAGGGCTTCCTCCAGCTTGTGGGTTGGGTTTTTGTGGGAAGGTTGACTGATGTGGATTATGGATTCAAGCAGCAGCAGCAGCAGGTGAAGGTAGCTGAGCCTCCTGTAAGCTGACAAGGATGGAAACATCGAGAGAGAAACCTTCAAATGAAGAGCTAATTAATGGGTGCAGTTGTGTGCCGGTTATCAGAGGGGCTCTAATTACAGGCCTAGAGGAAGACCGCAAAACTAATGAAGGAATTCACATTTAGCGGAGAATATCTTGCTCTGACATCAACCTCCTGGTAACGGGAGATGGAGGAGACTGATGGGCTGACAAGGCTGCTTCCATCTACAAAGCACAGGGCTGCTCACCTGCCTCTCTGCCAGCAGCCAGGTTTAAAAGGAAAGGATTTTTACCATAGAGGAAGACTAGAAGAGCCATGCAAACTACATCAAGGTCAAATCAACCCACAGGCAAAATCAAAAGCAATGGGAACTGCTTAATTTCTGGATGAGGAACTCATATTCTATAGAAGGGCATAACAGAACAGGAAACGGAGCCCTTGATACTTGGACAGCTCTAACAAAGCAAAACAAAAAGGAATTTGAATACTTCATGAGAATTACATGATTTTCACACTTCAGTTAAATTACTGCTTTGGCTCAGCCATTTTGCGATGGGCAAGAACWATACAGAGTTGTTGTTGGGGGTATTGTTTTTTTGTTTGAAGYTCATAGCATTTAAATAAAGATGTTAGAAAAAAAATAAGACAGGCATGCAGAGCCCATAGAAATTCATGGAAAGACTTCTGTGGATCATGGAAGAGGCATTAAAGGGCTGGTGAGAAACCCTGGTCCCTCTGAAATCAACAGCAATCCTTATTTTTCAAAACATACTAAAGTCTGTCGTCTGCTTTCACACCTCTTTGGGAAGCACAGTCACCTACAGCCAAAAGTGAGAAAGTCCTCTCACAAGCAGTGTTGCCATCACCTTGCCATTCAGCACTAAGGAAGGAGGAGAGGATGTCAGCGCTACTCTCCTTCTAGGCAAGGCTTGTAGGTTTGTAGATGTGCATCCTTAAAAATTTCACACACATCTTTAAGACGAGCGCTGTTAGARGAACTGGTTTGAAGGTGGAATACATACTATGCATTGTTTTTAGGGAAGACCAGAGGTAATTTGACACATTGAACCAGTATGGAGGCATGTGATGCAAGTAGAAAGGTTTCACTACCTACTGGTGTTCMCTGTTTTTCAAGCTAAAACTCTGAGACACTATTTATATTCATTTCTATCAGTACATACCTASTTAAAATACAAATTAGCCATAATTTTCATTTCAGTACGACAAGACATGGAAAATCAAAAACATATTGCTCATCATGATGTTATTCTTCCAGTGCATACGCAGGGTATTTCAGAAAAAAATKAAGGAGTTGTATTTTTTGGCTGATTATCTGTCAAACAGTCTGCTTGTGCAGGTCACAGTTCTGTAAGCAGTCAAATAAGCTCATGATGATAAATGGGAAATTACAATACTCGTGCACAAGGCCACACACAAGCATGTATACCCCTACATGTTGGAAACACCCTATTTGTTTTCTGCTTTGTTTACTATCAAATCTTCTTATTTCTCTTTCATGCTAAGAGACAAGTAATTAGAAGTCTACTAATCAATAGACCATTTTATTATCCACTGCAGCTCTGAATAATCCTCATAATTTAACTAGCTTCTCAGTAGGCCAGCAGGGAATACGCGGAGGAAACAAAGAATTTGACAAATACCAAGGGCTAGTCAGTACCAAGCAGCTTTCAAGAAAATAAAAAAGCTACCAGTGATTAGTTTTAAGTAGTGGAATCAAAACAAGYGACATGCAAATCTGGTTTTTCTTCTTTTCTTTGCAGTAAAATTCGCAGCTGCTTTGCCCCAGCTAAGCCGCGGAGGTCAGGCACGCTCTGACTGCTGGAGGTGGCACCTCCTCCTGCCCCAGGGAGAGCTCCTTGGCCATAGGAGGGGGTTTTGCACAAAGAAAGGAAGGAAAGGAAAACGTTATCCTCCCTCAGGGCTCCCCGCCAGGTTTAGGTTACTCTGCTGAAGCCTTGTGAAGAGAAGCTGCAGCACAGCTATGCTGGACCAGCAGCATCCTCGGGCAGCAAAGCCAGGTAATCTCCAGGCTCCAAGGGAGTGCCCTTCTTTATGCCACTGAAGAAGTGGATTTAGCACCTAAACTCTAACAATAAAGAAGCAGGGATATACTTTCTGCCATAATATTCATATAGTCACAGATTACAAAAACAGACAGTTCCATCTGCTCAGACCTCCTCCCCTGTATTTTTTTTTTAAACAATATAACTGAATTTTATTTGGCATTCTAGAAGTGTTTATTTATTTAATTGAAAGCAACCAGGATAATTATTCTTTGTCTATCAAAAATGCTTTCTGTGCTTTAAAGAAGACTACAGAATAAAAAGTAGGACAATGCAGAGTAAAAACATCAATTAAATAGTCCTGAAAGTATTTTCTGTGCTCTTTAATTTCCTTGACAACATAGCTGCACTATTTCCTCATTTATTGTTAATGAACTAAGTATATCCTTGCTTGGTCTTGCTACAAAATTAAAACAATAAAAATAAATAAATCCAGCCTAATGTTAAATTTAAGCCTTTAGGCCCATAAGAAATATTTACAACTCAAATCACAGTCAGGTTTAAATCACAAAATTATAAAAAATAAAAAGAATAATGCAGTAGCCAAAGCATAAATAAACAAAAAAAAAAATGGCAAGATGGAAGCAGACTTTGAAAAAAAAAAAAAAAAGAAATATAGGATACTGATGCAAATGCTTGTGTATATATAATAAAAAGTCAAAAGTCACTATGCTTAGAATTGATATAATTTTCATGTTGAACTTATTTTACCTTGGAGTCCACAACTGATGATCCAATTTATTTCATTAATGACATTATTTCTAAATGTTTACTTAGTGCAAAATTTGGATGGAAAATCTCTGGGATCCTGCCTACTGGCCTAACATTTATTTCTTTGTTAAGTCTTTTTTACCTATTTTTTGCTAGATGCCGTGCCAGATCATTCTTGTTTGGATCCATCTCTCAGGAGGACCATTTCCTCCAAGCAGGAGAGGTTCAACCAGAGACCTTCCCAAGCCCCTTCCACCCAGAGTGATCCTACAAGGAAGGCAGAGCTGGCGGAGACCTCCTGGTTCAACAGGACTAGCCCCTTATCACCACCAGCACAGGACCCTTTTATCAACTGATCACACCAGTTCACTTTTGACTGTTATTCCTACTGGAACACCACCCTCTTGATACCCTCTTTTTATTCCCAACCTAAGTTTATCTGTGGCCAGTTTATCTCTGTTTCCTCTCATGTCACTTCAATCCTTTGGCATAAATAGTTCTCTCCTCTCTCTGGTTCATTTATTTTCACTTCTAGTCATTGTTTTGCTGTGTTAAGCCGTGTTCTTTTAGAGGATGGAAATGTGAACAAGATCACATCAGATGAGCAAGGATGTGAACTCATAGCAGTTCTTACGCTCTGCGGTAACTACCTTTATGTCGTGCTTTTTTGAAGTACACTGGGATAAAGGCACACACATTTCCAGTGGACACAGAGTACTGATGTGCTGCAAGCTCCCTGTAAAGCTGAGGTGACTGGCTGATGTAGCTATACCCCTTTTTTTCTCTTGTAGGACAGGATCGTCACCAGTTTTCTCTCCCGATATGGGCCAGCAGTACAATTGCCTTTTCCATGGCCACAACACTTCGCCTTACGCATCCTGCTGTCATCTAGCACATCGCATGCTTTTACTTCTCATTCATTTCTAACTGATGAGCAATTAACTTGTAGCTGAATACCTTGTTATTCTTAAGTATGTGATTTTGCACTCGATACTAATGAATTCATCTCTCTGCTCCTACCCCAGGCCGCAGGGTCATTCAGGTTGATACCTTAATTTTCTCCATATTGACGATGCGTCCTTTCTTTATGTCATGCCTAATCAGTGCACCTCCACTTTTTGAGCTACTCCTAGGCTACGTTTTTACTGCTGTTCATTAAAGTTAGCGAGTCTCAAGGAAGAGGCGAGACTTGCAATCAACCAGCTCATCAACTAGAGACAAAATACTGGTTTTCTATTCCTGGTAGGTTGCATCTAAAGTCCTGGCTTCATCTTATGGCTATCTACAGCCTTTATCCTGAATCAGAATTTGGAAGAATGTCGTACCTACTGATTTATAAAGACAACAAGAGCTACAAGAACAGAGTCAGGCAGAATGAGAACAAAAAAAGAAGAGAGGAAGAAGAGGCCAAAAYAATCTGCAACAGTACTGCCCACACCCCAGAAGGAAGAAAGATAAATGTCACAGTCCCTGTAAAGAAAAGCAAATATTTTGAGTCATACTTTTATGCTGACCCACAGTGGTATGTCTTGTTGATGTATAAAATTGCTCCTAATAGCAAAATACGTCCTCAGTAAAATGACCAACTCTCTATTTTTTCTGCAGCTATAACAGAATAATTGATAAATAGTGTAGAAGCCAAGAAGAAATAGCATGTACGACATCACGTTCGTACTTTATCAGACAGATTAAGTAAAGTTTTAAGCGGTGCAAAGGCCTCATGTTCATTCTTTGCAGACTGGTGAATTCCATCTGTTAAGAATGAATTTCCAGTTGGCACACAGAAAATGACTGCACTGTTGTATAAGCAGCTCCACTAAGCTTTGTCATTTATTTCTGTAATTAAAACCATTTTGAGAAAGACGTAGTCAGTTCAAGCAAATTACATGTTACAATAAAACAATTCTAATAATAATCCAGAAGTTATTAATGAATACTCAATTCTATATAGGAAAGTATTAACTGGAGTAGCTCCTGAACAGGATTATTGCTATTTTTGGGCTTTTAAATGTGTTTTCTGCACAGGATATGGCAGTTACATTTGCATAGTAATCATAAATCCAATCCAGAAATGTAATTTTATTTTTCTGAATAACTAGTCTGTTAATTTATCAAGGGCTCTGAACATCCGAAATGGTGGAGCAGAGGATAAGATAATGATATGCCTTTTTCATGGGATTTAGTAACTAGAAACAAGCAGTGAACTGAAGGATGAAATTTTTAAAACAACCTCTATTGATTGTAAAAACACGGTTTACAGTTTCTTAGATCTGTCTGCGTAGTGTTTGCCAGCCTCTCCTCACCTCTCCAATCCCAAGAAAAGCAGCAAAGAAATAATAACTGTTCCTATTCTGATTAATTGTTTAGAAAATATAAAAAAATTATAACTCCCAGAGCCTTTCCTAACAGACCGTACTGTGGCTAAAAGCCTACTGGCAAATTATTACTTACAGATAACTTAAACATGTGCTCACACAGAGAGACAGAAAAGCAACTTCTGAGTAAGGGGTTTTGCTTTTGTACGTGTTGGTATTTGCAAATTCTTTATCTTCCTTGCTTTCAGGAAAACCGTTTCTTCTTATTAAAGACYGCTGCTGCCCAGGTACCTTTAGAGGCGGTAACTCAACCATAGGAACACCGAGCTCCAAGAGGACCATGCAACTCAGTCAAGAAGCTCTGGACATATTCAGCAGTTTGCCTCAGGACAAGACCTGCAGTAAGATGAGGCAATAGTGCAGCAAACTTTGGTCAGAAAACTTCTTCCCATAATTTCATCGAGTTCAATGAATGAGATAGCACTAAGGATCATGACCTCATACATTTGTGGGAATTTTGACCTTTCAAGCACAAGATGATCATTCCTAGATCATTTGTCCTCTGACAAGGGCAGGATATGAAGATAAAGCCCATCATATAATAAAATGATCGTGCCCTTCTTAACATTCAGAAATCTTCTGTTAGGAAAGGGCTATATAAATACACAGTACTGTCATTGTTGTTTTATTACATGAAAACCTGTAACTTCTGCTACAAAATAAGGTTCTTCTAAAAGCACTGCACATAGCATTCACAAATGAAATAGCAAAACTCCCTGATAGCTGGACCATGGGAAAAGTGTGATATAAGAGCCACTGTTAAACAGTAAGCTCCTGAGGAATAAGATGAGCTATTTGAGAAGGTATGTAGCTTGTAAATGTATGTGTGGTTAAACATCTTGAAACTAACATCACTCTCCTCACATTTCCACCTTCTGCTTTGGTCTCCAAAGAAATTCCTGTCACCAGAGCCTTCAAAATAGGCTTATCTCAGCCTCAGAAGCAAAAGAAAGGTAGTTTTACAGTGGCACAGATGCCTATGTTCATGCAATTTTTCCTCTTACAAGTGGTGGTTTCTCATGAACACTTTTACAGCCAAAACCCAAGAAATACATACCTCAACCAATGATATTCCCAGTGTTGACATTTGACACGTGTAACACATTCTCTGCTACAAAGAAGAAAGCACCTTTCCACAGGCTACTACTACATCTTACTGTATTTTATATAAAGACAACATGGTAGTCCAGTGCTGTGACGCAATAGTTTAAAATTAGCTAGCCCATCCCAAACCTGAGACGTGTCATTCCGCCTATGACATCAACAAGAAATGATACCTGATGCCTTTCCTTCTCTCCATAATTAGAAGCCTTGAGGGTTTGGTTTTTTTTGTTTAAAATAAACAAACAACACCTCCCCAAAACAAAAACTCTAAGCAATTCTGGTTACTCTATGACAGGTGACTAAATCACAAGAAAACGAACTCATATAAAGTCCTAACTTTAGAGTGAGACAAAGGATGGTCTTCTCTGTGATTCTTTTAAATAAGTTAATATTTTACGGTTGCTTTGACTCAAAAGCTTTTAGACTCCTCTGTTGTCGACCTCTTTCTTTCCTCCTTTCTCCATTATTTTTTTAACAGGCTAAAAGAAATAAAGGCAAACAAAGGAGAGAAGGAAACAAAGAGTTTACATAATTTTTGGCAAAAACACCAGATTAGAAATCCACTGAAAGCAAAAATACATGGACAAATACAAAAGAGACCAGGTTCCATATAAATGAGCTTTCACATGAAAAATACTCATCAAGCTTCTCTGAGGTCTTTTCTCCCCTTTCCTGGCGATCACAGAAGGGCTCACCAAATCAACAACCTAACTAGACTGGAGTCTTAGCCTACGGGAGTAGCTTAGCACCAGGTGAACCGAGACATCCGTTGGGACCAGCCCAGATTTCACTGTTAGGTTGCCAGCACGGACTTGCTCATGAGACACACGTTCTGCGCAAAGCAGTAGAGCCTCCTTCTGCACCCACGCTTGAGTGCGCCACATAAAAGTCCATTCAAAAAGACAGCTACTTGTGGCATTGACAGGAGCACCCCATCTCTACGTATACTGACTTAGAAGCTTTTTCCTGAAAGTTTCACTGCTGTATCAGTCACCTCAGTGTTCCCAGGAAGGAAAAAATAAGGCTGTTATTACTGCAAGAGAACAACAGAGCCATGGGGAATTAGCAGATGCAAGGGTGCTGCTAAAGTTCAATGAGAGCTGGCAGCTTGAGAAATGCTGTTGCTTCAGAAAAAAAAATATGGGGAATAGGTTTTGAGGGTGAAGGACAATAATGATTAAATAGGCTAAATAGAAGGAAGGATGCAGACAGTAATCAACCAGAATTTTTCACTAGAGGAACAAATCTAGAAATACGCAATTAATTAAAGGAAATAGGACAATTAATGAAAAATACAAAGGAAACACATATGGAAAAATTACAAAACGATCTGTTGCGTGGGTGAGAGTGAACACAGAGAAAGACAACAATGTCAGATATAATATGCTACTGAAGCTTTTTATTTCCCCATGTCCCTTTGCTTTTCAAACTCTTGCAAAACATTACCTCATCTGTTGATTGTTTTTTTTTTATCCCTAGTGTGCAAACTCACATTTCTCATCTTTGTCTTTTCCACTGCAGACAACAAAACTCTTATCTAGCCAGAGCGCCATCACAGAGAGACAATGTCATGCACAGCTGACTGTGTCTTCGAGTACATTTGTTTGCATTTGCTAAATACATTTTGAATGTGTTCACCCACCTCTTCATAGCAGAAGCTCGGGGATTTGGAACATCGAGAAACGTCTGTTTTGAAATCAGTCCCAGATATGTGCATACACCCCACATTTCTMGACTGGGTTTTAAATAATCAGAGGAAAATGGACGTGCTACATACTGTTTAATCAGTGGATAATGCAAAAGCATCAAATATCTTCTTTAAAAGTATTTTCTATCATCTCTGTAACTCCTAACCTGCAATTCTGTTGAAGAAGAGAAGCTTCAGAGAATAGATTGTTCCAGCAGAAAAAACAACACTAAAATCCTGAGTAAATTGGCTTATTTACTTACATATATTCTTTGTAACTTATATTTTTCTCCAAATTATACATTTACACCATAAAAAATGCTTTACTTTTAAACTGTTACAGCTTACTTCTGTTTCCGAGATTTGAAGGATGTTCTAATAAAGTCAGTCCTCTTCACTGTTTTAAAATAATCTGCACCTTCAACACTGTAAGCACGGATGTATTTACAGCTCTGCTTCCCGAAAAACTGTTTTGGGCTCATTCACTGTGCAGCAGAATATAGTGCAAAAGTCGATCACGGAAGTATGCTTGTGATCTGAGGTCTGGCACTGAGCTACTTCAGCCTGAACCAGAATCAAATGCAAATTTCATAGCCTTCCCATTAATATACATCTTCAACCAAAGAACAGCCCGTTTGTGATTTATGCCACCGCTTCTTTCACTGCTGAACCTCTCCCACATGTCCTCATCACTTTAGGATACTGCCCTTCAAATTTGCTTTATAATGTGCCTTGTGCATTTCATAAATCACGGCTGAACTCTTCACTTCTGTGCATTACTCCTGAAAATAACCTCACACATCTTCTGAAGTGCGATTCATTCACTTGATGAAATGCTAAGATTTTTCCTTAATGTGTCCTGGTCAAATTCATAATTATAGCACATATCCCATTAAATGTTCCATGTAATAATTAGATGATAATAACTTGGTGATTCCACTGAATAAGGCAGAGAATGAGATCTGTGTGAAATCTCCTCTTTCTGGTGCACAGTCACAGGGCTGGAATCTGACTACTCACGTATAAATAAAGCAAATTCAATGAAGTTACATAGCTGTGTTGTACCATTCAGCAGGAAATTCTGAGTAACACTTTGGTGACAGACACAACCGAGAAAAAACCAGCCTCTACTGCGGAGAATTGTTGAAACAACTCAGGTGCAGCTCAACTTCATGTTTGGTTCAACAGGGAAAAGCTGATTAAGGTACCTAGAGAACTCTGCTGCCCAAATTTCAGAGTAAAATTAATTTAGGTGACCAGAAGCTTTTGCCAAGGAGAGGGGCTCTGGACTACTTTTTAAATTTATTTTTTTTTAATTGCCCAAATTCTGTCTAAAACCCATTTTTAGATGTTGGAGGCTTCTATAGCTCTTTCCCTATATCCCTTAAAGCGTTCTGTGAGCTTGCATGGATTTTAGCAAGTTTTAAGAGGCTTTGCATTGGCTTGTCATATTTTGCTGTTTACAAAAGTAAACCAAATAATTTTAAAGAGTCCACTTAGGAGTTTAAGCAAGACTTATTTGAATGCAAATAAACAAGATAATAATGCTCCATACAGAAAAAATACCCTATGCATTGAGGGTAGAGGGGAAGGAAGAGATTAAGAAAAGACAAACCAGTGCACAGATAACTTCTATGAATAAATTCCATATAATAGAGGAATAGTGATATCCAAAGATTATATAGACATTATTCTACCAAATCTAATTTGCAAATCTTTTTTGTTTTGTTTCACTGGTGCCCCAGAAGAATCCAAGCTGAAACACTGTATTTGTATTAAATTTTACAAGACAGTTCAAAACCTATTGGAAGGTTATMATTTTCTAGTAAATGATATAGTGACCTTTTTCTGATGCTTAAGGTGGTAATACTTAGGCTAGGTATTTTTCAAATAGTGCAGCATTTTTTTAATTTAGGAAAATGTATGCATAGGATTTGCAGAACAATCTAAATTATTCTGCACTTGACAAGATTTCAGGAGTCACGCCTATTATTGTAATATTTTTCCCACAGAGAGCTTCCTTCACRTCTACACAGAAATAGCCCCTGAAATGTCAAAGAATATGGAAGTTAGGTGGTTGCTTGTTGACCTGTAAGATTATAAGTTGCCAGACTCTCATGTCAAGAACAACTGCAAGGCCAGATGACAATCAAATTCCACTCTTAATTACTTCTGCCGCAGAGTCTAAATGTACGCCCAGCTTGTGCYGAAATCATGTTGTGCTACATCTAGCTGATACGTGTCAAGGGACTGTCCCCTTCGTTCTCTACCAATATTCAGAGGTATCAACAAGGATAAATTCAGGATGGGGATTGTAGCAGGTGCTGAGACCTCACTTGATATATGTACACATGCATGTCAACCTAGATAATATACTTGGGCATGGTAAGCAAAAAAGAACATACATCACTGTCAAGACAGGCTGCTATACTCCCTGGAAGAGAGTCATGGTGCTTTACTGCTTTACTGAATCCAGGTGCCATTTTTCTCCAAATGAGCTTTTGATTAAGAATTATTATGTCTGAAAGTCTTTTAACCCCAAGCCCTCATCCTTTTGACTGCCACTTCAAAACATGTGTTCTAAGTAATAAAGTAACCTCGCAGAGATTACAGCCACGCAGGCATTAGCTAAATACAACTTGAAATGAACACAAGAAGCCAATGGTATTTGTCAATCTAACTTTCTTATGAAGTCAGGCTATATTTTCTCTGTAAATGTAATTTTTAACCTGTTGGCCACTTACATATTTGCTATAAAGAAACAAGCATACTTTTTCTTTCATTAGGCTAAAGGTTGAAAATCATCTTGAAGTATAAACAGTATCAGATAGCCAAAATGCTGAAGGGTGTGAGAGGTCCAGAAGGTGTAACTTAGGCTGATAGTATTTTTCAAAGACAGAAGAATGAATTTCTCCTAAGTGCCTGGTGCTGGAAGCTTAGCTTTTAAAAAAAAGACCATTAGACACAAAAATAAAATGACAGCTACTTCTGTGAGCTGCGGTCTTTCTCAGGATCAGTGTTCTGCCTGGCTTTGCCACTCTTACACATGAATACATAATTTGCGAACAAATCAGAATCTGATGACAAAATGAGCTATACAGTTCCGACATTTAAAATTTTACAGAACCATTACCTGAACATGTCTCTCAAAACTGAAAAATACACTGCACAACATACACCAATCACTGAGTCACTCCAAAAATGTAAGMAGGGAGAGCTTTATATAGTAGCAATCCTATACAACCGTTCAAGAAAGGCAAYCATATCTGTACTGTGCCTTATTTTCTAAGACCAAATGAAGCATAGCTTCTTTTCGTATCACTCAAATTGGCCATTTTCTTTCACACCTTCATGTTCTATTATTTGTGTCATTGCAGCTAGAATTGCAAGATTTATTTAGGAACAGTACTTTATCAATCATGAAACACAAAGCGTAGTCCAATCTCACAGCACATACGCTTTAAATAATGTTTGACACCTCATCTTCCTTACAGAAGCGTAAGAACTGGTAGCCTGAATTAGGGACTTTAGTGGTAGCTATTAAACATTAAGAGCCCTTCTCCCTATACATTCTCATCTTTTTCATTTTCTGTTTCATTTTCAGTGTTATTTTATTGTATTATTTTATAATGGGAAGACAATYGCAAGAAATCTGTCTATGATATAGTGCTCCTTCTCATATAAATAGAGAACATGAGTGAAGCATTTCAGGCCAGTAACAATTTTCCCAAAATTCCACCACCTTTTCCTCTCAGTTAAAAAGTGGAAAGTACTGTTTTCTTCAAGTTTGAGTTTACCTGAAAAAAATTCCGTCTCAAATTATCCTGCTTCCATCCCATTTACTTCATGTGGAGATAAAACTGAACCCGCGTGGTTACTGTTTAAGGGATTGCAGAATACTAGCCCCAGGCTATCTGAAGAGAAAAGAAAAACAAACCTACCTCAAAATCCCAAATGGATTTTTATTTTACATGTTCCCAAGGCCTTTTAAGCATCACTGTCACAGAGGCATAAAAATGACATCTCTTTCCCAGTTGAGGGACAGTAAACTCTAAAGTGAGGTCTTTCCTTTGTGTATGATTGGCAATGGAGAACATCTGCACTCCTGCACTACTTGTGGGACTACAGACCTTATGGCTAGTGGTGCGTGTGGATGGGCTACAGGGCAGCTTTGCTCACCTGCTGACCCAGCCATAGCATCAGCACATTGATGGCTTTGCTCCCAAGAGCCATCTCTGGTAACTCCAGAACTCAAAATCTCATTACTGGTTGTGAACAAGGATACTTTCCTTTAAGGGGGACTTTTATTACGTATTACTAGGAAAAAATACTCTTAAGTCCTGTGTTCTGTGAAGGTAGTTCTTCTCATATGTGTGGGATAAAAAGAAACTATTTGAGAGGCAGACCACATGACAGAGACAAGATCATTCATTAGTTGGGTTTATGCATTGGGGTAGGAGCTACCACCTAGGAGAAGTATAGTGCCCTGTTATAGGTCCAATGGGGAGTAACCGTGAAGAGCTAAAGATGCGCAAAGATGAAAAGGTTTAGCAGCTGGGGACAGAAGAAAGATGGTAAGGCAAGTTGAAAGGTTCATGTTTCAGCTTTCTGCACAATTAGCCTCTCTGTGCGCTAATATTAATACTTTTGGAGAATTTCTATTTTCGCATTGGTTGGCAGCAATGCTAGAAAAAAAATTAAGGAACACTTTGGCTTTGACCCTACACTTGAATCTCATGAGTTTAACTAGTAAAGGATATAAATTGAATGACTGTCAAAAGCCTCTATACCACAGGACAGGTGTTTCTAAAAGCACCTATGAAGCCTGACACAGCTGGTTAGAAGAACAGACTTGCCAAAGAGAAGCCACAGAGACAGGAGAAATGCTTGATCCTGAAAGCAGAAATATATAGTAAAAGTCAAAGAAGGAAAATAAAAAAAAAAGCCTTCACAAGTCCCTTGTGAAGTGGCTAAAATACATAAAAGGATTTTCAATGGCAAGTTTTTCTCCCCACATAACTAAGGAGGCCGACCAAAATTTCTGCTTGCATTTTTACCTATGTAGTTTTTATTCCAGATGCCTACGCACACGGCTACTCACATTTACAGCACTGCAATCCAGCAGAGAGTCAGAGTCTGGTCCCATGTGAGCCTGAGAATGCCTACTTTCCAGAAAACAGGAGTAGGAGGCACTGGAAATCAGGTTTGAGTCATGATACCACTTGTAACTACAGACAGGATGGTTCGCTGCAACCTCTCTTATAAAAGCACTTTCAGTGTCTACAACCATTAAGACAAATATACATTGAACTGAGCTAGCCACATCAAAAAAGATGTTGATTTCTCATCTGCATTTTGTGCTATAAAGATAAGGACATCTGCTCTTTGGACAAAAATGGATGACAACCCCAAACCTGTCCAAAAAAATAAGGGAAAACCCCCCGCAAAGTTACTGCAGTCTCCTCTGTATGTAAGCTCACTGGACTTCACTGCCATCTGCAAAAAAATGTAAGGCATTATTGAAAGGGCAAAAATGATTAGGTGAAGCTATTCAAATACATGGGGTTACTAAATTCAGATTCTTCTCATTCCTAGTTCTGATTATTATTCAAATGCACTCTTCTTTGACAAAATCAAGGCAATTTTTGGTGTTGTTTGAAAATGATAGCCCAGAAAAATGAAATAACATCAAATATCACTTCTTSAATGATCTATATGCTACATTGCCAGACTTATGTAAAAGATGGAGCATCAGCAAGGTATAAACACTCAAACCCGGTACTATACAACCATAAAATATGTTGGGCAAACCTCAAAACACCAATTGGCATACAAACTACTTGATACCTAATAAAATATGTGAATAGAAAAAGGAGAAGTATTATTTAAAGCACAGTACATAACAGAAAAAGTCGCAATACTTTGCACTAAATTATGCAATTCAGATAAATACTGAAAACGCAATGTTGTCAAACTAACACCAAAGTTGATGCTATGGGACTAGTTTGAAGTTCAGCCATTCAGTATGAGGTATTAGAAGGAATAAATTTAGTTCTCAACTTCAATTTACAGCTTGCAGGAGAAGCTTTCCTGCAAGGGAATACATCTCTGCCATTAACAGTGGGCCATAACAAATAGAGCCAGTTCCCTGGAACACCCATGACAGGAGGAAGATTAAATCCAATAAAATGGAAGTCACCAGAACTCCCCAATTCACAGCAATTGATTCATAATCTATTATATGAGGCAAATGATTTAGAAAGGTCTCTGTTCAGACAATGTAGGGAGTTAATATCTATAGGCTGAAGTAGCGTGCACAGTTTTTCTACATTAGCAAGGATGACTGATATATTATTTACTAGCTTGGGCATTATTATTCTTTTGAAGCTTACATTTATGTCCAAAGACAAGCTATAAAACAGAGCCTAGCGGAGCTGTTCAGACTCACCGTTTGTTATTAACAGATGACCTTCTCGTAGGTCTTAAAATATCTTGAATATGCAAACTCCATTATACCAGAACAGCTTCAGCCCCACAGGAGAGCAATAAAAATGACCTGGGAAGTCTTCTATTACAATAATTATTCTAGATTAAAGTATCAGCCAAAGTTTAGGTTTATTAGTGTATTAATAAAATGTTATAGCGACACTCCTGTGAAACTATTGTTCTAGTCTTTTCTAGCACATACATGTGTGGCCAGTTTTCACTGTAAGACCTTCAGGTCTTATTGTATCTGGCACTGTTCTCTAAAATCCAGCCTTTGCAAAGGAGTATATCATAATCTCATTTCACTTTTTAGAAAGCTGCGTTTCTAACTCTGGTCTGCAGACTAAAACCTGACAATGTGAACTCTAAGTTGCAGATACCAAAAGGCAGATTGGAAAAAAAGAAAAAAATGGATAAAGAAGTTATCATTATGGCAGTGCTACATGGGTTGCACCTAGTTTTTAATAGCATTTATCCTGAAGTACTTCTCCTATTATTCGTGTTTTGGTTGCATCACCTAAAAAGATAGGGGCTTGCTGCAGAAAAAGAACCAGGAACAAATCAATGCCTGGACTGTGGATACATGGAGAAGGGCTGACATTTGGTCCTTCTCTGGAAACAACAGGAAACATCCTCACTGCTGCAACTGCAGGGGTCAGCACCAAGCTGAAGGATAACTTTGGGTCTAGGCCACTGCATGGCAACAGGGAACAAGAGTTGTTTTTTGCATTCAAACAGAATTTTAACCTCCAGACACATCCTGCCCTGCTTTTCATCTGCAGAACTCTCCCTGTGTTAGTAAAAGCATCAGCAGAAGCCAGGAAGAGCTGCAGGGTCTGTAGGACTCTTCCCTCCCACTCCCTAACTCTTCATCTCACGCGGCTTGGTTTCCAAAGCCAAGGGCTTCAGACCTGGGCAGATGAGGGCAGGAACACATGCAGAAATTCCAGATGCTGTGGTTCAGTGTAAACATATCAATCCTGATAGGCCATTTTTGATGCATCATAACAGCAGCTGTTGAGTACAATAAATTATGCTTAATATGAAATATATTTTCCATTTACAGAATAAGAAAAAATGTAAATTCAAACAGAGTCTGGAATTGCATGAAACACAATTACCTATCCAAAATGCTACTAAGACAAGGGAAAAGCAACCTCCAAAGCACACTGTGACCTTTCAGTGAGATGGTATCAAGTCACTTATATGGCTGCCATGGAACTTAGACTCTCCAGTGAGGCTGGTGGCACATGACCTTAACAGCAAGGGACCATCTGACATTAAAAAAAAAAAAACCAAGAAAAAAGAAAAACAGCTGGAGGATAGTAAAGGGGAACATCATCACAGTGCATACTAGTGAAGCAGAAAAAAATAAAAAATATGAGCAATTCTTGCATAAACAATGCTGATTGATAGAGGAGGAGGAACAGTTTAGAGAGGAAAAAAGAAATAAGTTGAATAGAGAAAGAGACTGAAAGTCAAAGGCCATGCCAGTGCCAAAATAAAACACGGCATTGACATGGCTGTAATTTGTTCAAGGAGCATAGCAACGTAACGGATCAGAGTTTGATCCTTATTTCTGGACTCGCAGCCCTTTCATGGGTTTATTTCCTCTGTTATCACATCACCCACCGTATGTTCATCTCATCTGTATTATCCTGAGAAGTTATGCAGGAACTCAAAGCTGTGCCATCAGGAGCTAGCTGCCACGCTGAGCTGGACGTGCATAGGAGGTAGCAGGCAAGTCCAGAAGCTGCTGCAGGACCGCTGCTGAGCAAACGCACCACCTTCGCCTGCACGGGGTAGGACGCAAGCTTTCTCTGCTGTCGTGGGGTGACTCYTGGGGACTCACAGGCTACACACGCACCTGGAAACCTTAGTTTGGTGAACTCTTGCCTTTYCCATAACACTCTTCGAAAACACGCCCATGCCAGTCGCATGTTGTAGCCACTAAACTGCCTTATGTGCCAGATGTTCACCATTTAACCAGTGTTAAAGTTCTAACAAATGAAACTACACATCATCTCAAATGCTTACGGTTTATTGTATGTAGACAAACCTTTAAAAGCAGCTTGTTTTCAAAATCTGTAGGTGAATCTGAACAGGCAATGATTAGAAATGTGTTTTTAGAGTCTTTGGAGATCTAGATCAGGCCCTCAGCTGGGAGCTGTGAACAACAGATAATGCCTGAGGGGGAAAAATGAAACTACGGGTGGATTTACTGTATGTAGCTTGATACWCTGAAAGCAGGTGCAGTGACATGTCTTCATTATTACTTAATCTTTCCATCTCATAGATGTGGGGATTGGGACAATGATGGGGATTGGAACTGTGGTGCAGAATACTGAACTGAGATAATCTAATTTACTTTAGTGTCTGCATCTGTATTCAAACTCAGCTGTTCATGAAGCAAAATAAGAAAATACATTTTGCCCCTTTTTAAGCTATTTTTTGGCTGTTTCAATTATTTAACTAAGCTTCTCAGTGAAAATAAATGCCAAAACTGCTTTGTGGAAACCTCCCTCTCAAAAAAAACACTGAGCACAAAAATGTGAAGAAAGGCAGAAAGCTGAAAAACTTATTTCATTCCAAGCATGGACTGGCTGCATATAAATTAATCATACAACATAGGGATGGGAAGAGCAAATCTCCCTGAAATATAATTGTGTCATGTATCACAAAACAGATTCAGGGCACACCGTGGTGGAACTGAGCATAAGTGACAGCAGAGGTGCAGTGCTGTGGCAAATGCATTTATAATCTTTAAAAAAAAATAAATCAAGATTTGTTGATAATTACCTCTGAAGAGAGAAAGAAAAATAACTGCAGGACTTAACAGCACCTGCTGTCAGCCAGTCTGTGATACTGTGTCCCTTATGATGAGGGAGGGGATGCTACTTTTCTTCCCACAGAGAAGGAAGTAATGCAAGAAGGGGATCTGATAAGCAGRAAGTCATAGAATAAGACGAAGATTTAAAGAAAAGTCTTCAGGTGATTTGCAGAAAACAAAATCTGTTCTTTCATAGTGCCAGAGTTGTATTTCTGACCATTTAAATCACAAGATGCTGCTTTAGCTTTTAGGAGTAGAACAGAGGCCTTGTAATGGCGCTGTAATGAATATCAAAGAAATGAATGTCAAGAGTAACAAACATCTGCCACAGAGACAGTCATGTGGACAAAGCAGGATCTCAGGACATCTTCACACGCTATTCAGTATTCAAAGAAAAGATCACAAACTGCATCCAGCCTCTGCRAAAGTCCACTAGAGGAACGGAACAGGCCACTTTGCCTTCATTTACCTAGCCTACACAGAAGCCAGGCAGGATTTTGCTCACAAACTACACCATCATTCTCTTCCCACAGGAAAAAAAATAAATATCCAAATCCAAGTAGATAAATTGCCAGAACTAGCTGCTACTCCCCACAACTTTTTGCTGGGGATGTAGTCATTCACAACACGCCACTTACTTACACCCTCAGCTTGCAAATCATCCCGTGGTAAGCAAGGCTGTTCAAACCTGAGAGCACAAGTGCACAGAGGCTGCTGTGAGTGTTASTAAAATACATGTTATAAGCAGTCCCTTCAACCTCTTTTAAGCAGTTCCTGTTCAATCTCTTTTAAGGGAGGTAGGCTTCCTGAGCACAAAATTACTGGATTGCAGCCTGAGGTTATCTTTTTTCCACCTACAGGTTTATCTATGTTTAAGTTTCACTTTGGAGGAAATGTCGTAAATACTTAGTACCCAATGACTTGACATCAAGAGATTGACTAAGCAATTGCTGTTTAAGTCTTTATAAAGTTTTTGGATAGAGGAAGGTTCCTCCATTAGCTTTTTAAAATTTAGTGTTTGAAAACTGAAGACTTTTGATTAATTTGTAAAGGCAATTCTAGATTTACAGCTGTGCAGCAGAGGGGAAAAAAAACCCACCACCTTACTCTGAGCTTGGAGTTCTCAAGATAACACCAGAGTTTAGTAAAACTTCTGAGTTAAAAAAACCCACGATAATGGTATCAATGAAATGCAACTGAATGCAGCGGTTCCTTTGTATAAAGGAAACAAGGTATTGGCATGCTAGCCAGTTTGCATTTTGCACTTGCATTTCCTCAAATCTCAGAGCTACTTTTCAGCACAGCAGGCAGTTAGCTGCCCTAATTACTGCCAGGGAGGCCCAGATGCTTTTGTCAGCTCTTCAAGCACAGAAAAAGATTACCAGCAGACAAGCCAGCCATAGGATCAAGGTAGCTCCTAACAGGAGACTTGTAAAAAATCCACTAATACTTATGTTCTCTACTGAAGGGAACAAATCTAAACACCTTATAAATTTGAGATTGAGCCTGATGATTCATATACAGGATTACCTTCCATGCTGAAAAGACAAATACAAATGCAGTCAATTAACAAGAGAGTTATCATAATGAAACCCTTTTTCATGTAATTTGGCRAGATACAAAGCACTGCCTTAAGCAGATATAAAGAAGTGGCACTGGCTGTTCAGCTGAATGCCTGCCCACCGAAAGGAATGGCTAGGGGAAAAAGATGCGGGGTCCAGCATCCCTTGCAGCCACGCGCAGGTTCAATGTCTTACCAACTCCAGCGGCAGAGGAGGCTGGGGCCCAAAGGGTGCCGCCGCTTACCTACACGGATACTCTGAATGAAGTAAAAGCAATTACTATTCTCCACATTTTGAAATTACACGGAGAGGATCCTCCATTCTCTTGCAAATTGAATTTCACAAGCCTTCAAAGCAATTCAGCTTAAGCTTGAGAAATAGACTCAGCGGCAGCTCTTTATCCGACGGCAGTGGGGGAAGCCAGTGGCTGTTATCACTGATTTCAGCAGCTGGCTGAAGCCAGCACAAATCCCCTATCACCATACAAAATACAATTACGCCCCCCCTCCCCGCCATATCAGCAAAGAAAAAAAACCTGTTTGTTTGAAAATTAGGACTGCAGCTTTCCTGAAATAGRTTCTTATGTTCAGCTATATGATTTTAAAAAAATGACAAACCTGATTAATGCAGTTCAGGGTTGCGTGTGTTGTAAATCTGTAACCATTTACTGACTTATTTTATATGGTGAAACTCATCTGTGTCAAATACAGCTTTTACCTACAAAGGTGGCCTCAGGAGACCCGAGCTCTCCCATGCCCTGTCTCTGCTGATTGTGGATTTTGAACAAGTCACTTYGGCTTCTGTGTCTCTGCAAAGTAAGCAGAGCAATCCAATCTCCTCTGCAAAAGCCACAGAGGCACACTGATTGGAAAGGATGTGTTAAAAGTAAACTATTAGTATTATTGCCATTACTTTGTTAGGAGTGTGATCCTATTTTGAGCAAAAGAACATTAGAAAATTTGGAGGGAGGACTGTTCCCACAAAAGCCCCTTTAACGTTTAGGGCATGGCTTCACAGTGACGTGCCCACCTTCGAAGCCCCAGGGAGCGCTGGCTGCCCTTCACCCGCCCCTCCAGGAGGGCGCAGGGCTCCTGCGAGCCCCGTGTCACGTCTGCAGACCCCGTGCAAGCCTCAGATAACCCAGGGCATCCGAAATGGCACTAGATGCCTCTGTGTAGGCAACTGTGTCGAGTCCCACATGACTTCAGGCAACATTCAAGTACTGGCGATACCTGAATTAGAAAATTGGTCAGCAAACTGAACTCACTGCCTGAAATGACAGGATAATATTCAGGGGAAAGAGAGTCTTACCCCAGTACAAATCTATTGCTCCGAATTTGTCTTGTATAAACGAACRATACCTTTGGACCTAAATCTTTGTATGCTACAGCACACAATATTGGCGCCTACCTGAGTAGCTTGTGGTTAACGRGGCTGACTGCAAACCCAAGTGGTTTGCTGCCACTTTGCACATTTGTTCATTTGAAATTCTCAGCTCAATAGCACCTACTTTCTTTTTTCTTTCACAGCTTTATCTATCTTGGTKGTGGTAGTGGCGGTTGTGTATGTTAAATCCGCACACATATCTTCGTTTAAAACTTTTCTTGCTCTTCCAGTCAAAACTCTGTCTCCCTAATCTTTGGTGCTGTCACCTTTAACTTTTAACTTCCTCTTTTATAATTCAAACTAATTATTTGGCTTGTTGCAAATATATATATGAAGAAATAGTGACAAAAGTCTTTTCAAAACACAGGCTGTCTCTGAGGTAGCGCATAGAAAAAATTTTGTGATTGACATTCTCTTCTCGGCTACACTGATGCCCATAACTGAAGTCAATAGAGTTGTACCATTGCAACTGAGAATTTGGCTCAATGTAGGAAACATTCATTAAACAGTTTTGTTTATTTAACCAAAGTCAAGGATCTGTTACCCTTTCATTTCTGTCCATTTCTGGTGCCAGGATAAAAAACATTTCTGATCCAACTCTCAGAGCATATTCATTTGTAATTAAAATAAAATTYTAAGAATTAGCTATTTGGCTGCTTTCAACTGTACTAATGGCTTTTTGTCCCTCCTTGAGAAACATTTCCTCTCAAAGAAACAAAAATGTGGGAGCTCTGACAATACTAAGAAACTTGCCAGCACAGCCCAGGGAATTTGCAATAGAAGTTCATCCTCTCTAGCCCACGAGTTACAATCTCTTCTTGGTCAATAGTGGCCGCAAGTTATTCTGTGCAATGACTGCTTGTTATCTTGTGTGCTTTCAACGGGTGTTTTCACTCCAATTCCCAGAGTGCAAGTGAAAAACCCACCACTCTCAGCATTAAATGAGAGCTTGCTGGCAGCCTTGGCAAAAAGGACTGACATTAGTAGCAGAATCGGCCACATTTATCCCAGCTCTTCTTCAAAGTCAGAGCTAGGAACTTGGAGAGAGTCATGGAAGTTTGTACTGGGGAAAGCAATACCAAAATTTATATTGTACCATAATATGTCATAACATTGACAGATCTGAGGTCTACTTTTATTCATGGTTGGGTATATTCATGTTTTATGTGCTAGCACCCCCTAACTTCTTCAGCTTCACCAGGTCTATTAAAACTATGGGATATTCTAAGAAGATTAATTTATCCTATCTAACGTCTCAAAATGTCTTCATTGTCCAAACTTCATCTTTATAAAGAAGGGCCTCACAGCCCTTAAACACCTTCTATTCAAGATCCCACAGATCACTTCGCTCCCACAGGAAGTTAAATACAGGCTCTTGTTGCAAATAAGGCAGCAGAGTACGTAGAAAAACAATCTGTCAATTATGCATGTATTTTTAACCATTGGTAGTGTGGTACAGCAAGTGGGAAAAATGGAGGAAAGCCAAGAAAGTAATGAGCCATCTTCTCTGCAGATCACCAGTAAATGCTCTGCTGGTCACAAAGAACCTCAATTAAGAGAATGTTGGTGTTAGTGATTACTGATTTAAAACTAGCGAATCAGATTGMGCTTTACATGCCTTATCATGTGGTGGGTGAGGTGAATGTAATTCACAGACACCCAACCTGGACAGAAATAAAACCATTCATTTCACATTTTTGTTACAAAACAGCAGTGCAGATGTCAGAATCACACCTCATGTCACATCTTAATTAGAAAAATGAAAGAAAACAAAACTCCTCCTTCTGTAGTGAATGAATGAGAACTGATTCAGATTTTATCTTTAGTTCAGTCCTAGGCTAAGATAGCACTGGAATGGGCAGCATTATTTCTAATTTGGTTGCTCATTCAAGAAAAAACTTGAAAAGTACGCGTTTAAATCCCTTCCCATTCCAGCATTTACTTAAGCACATGTTTAAAGAAAACACATATATTTAAATGATATCTTGAATAGGAATTCTTCTGTGTACTCAGGCCCAAATGTATCATCTGAAAAATCTCATATGCCTTACTCATCAGCAATAGATTTTATAAAATTTCCTTTTACACTACTGAAAGAAAATAAAGCAATTTCAACTATTACAGTCAACACTCAGATAATGTAGCATTAGAGCTCTACCTTACTGTTAGCATTTGTAAATAAAATCATGCTCAYGCTATGACTTTCACCCATACCACTGCATTTTTCTCTTCTTTGACAAAGGAGAGGTAAGGGAATGCCAACTGAGGGTTTTACTCTAACTTCCAATTTTCTTCTGTGGGTGTACAGACCCTCCTTGTTACCTGACTGAAATACCTGAATACAGTTTCTTTAATGTTTCTCAATTTTTTTTTTCCCTTGGCTCTGTGTACCTAGGTCACATGGGTATAGTTTCATACTGATGAACTTGACTTGCCAAGACTTCAAAATGAAAACCTGACATTTGGTTTGTTTTGCTAGTCAGCTGATCAGCATGAGCAAATCTTGCAAATAATTCTGGGGAAACTGTATGCTTAAAACCCAACCATTATTTGAAATATGAGCATCTATCTTCAGAAAAGCAGAAAACAAAAAAAGAAGCCACACCATGTTATAAAAATGGCCATACTTGGCCAGTTTAAAGGTTCATCTAGCCTGGTATTCTTTCCTCATAATGGTTAATAGCAGATGCCTTGGGAAGAGCATAGGAATACAGCAAGCAGAAGCTAACACTTTCCTGGAATACCCTCCTAACCTTCAACAGTTCACAGCTCAGACTTCTCATCTGACAAATCCAAGACTTTTCATATATCACCAACATAGAGGGATAAACTTTACATAAGACAAATGGTATGCTTTGATGTTGAGAGGTCTATAGTAACTGTTGATGAATAGGAATCATGTGAAAGAAACATGTAGGCAATACATTAGCTCTCCTGCTCACTGTTACCAGAAAACAGAGTATTTATCCCATGAGCTTCACTAGCATCTCTTGAACAGGGCAATGCATCCTGCAATTCAGAGGTGGTGAAGTCTTGTTAGGTGATCTAGCTCATTTTACCATCAACCCAGGACTAAAGAGGGGAAACCGCAATACACCTCTTGTGATGTTCAATACCAAGTTAAAACCACCGCTTGTTGCTTCCTAAACATTGGTGAAATTTCCACCTACTAAGATTAACAATGTTACTCAGTGTTCATCATTATCATTTTAATATTGCACTAGAAAGAAAATGAAATTGCCATATGGTGGAATTATCATGTCAGACATCTGTTAACTCCCTCTTATGGAAAAACAAAGCACTTTAATATATTCACAGGGCAAGCAAGCTGATAGATATTTTTAATATATGAAGATATTAAACTAAGTGTTTTGCCCCACATTGTAGGATTTTTAGAGGCTTAACTCTAAAGGCTTACCTGTATAACACTGAAAAAAATAGATAATGGTCTCTATTTCTGTGGGGACTCATAGCACTACAAAACTATTGCAAAAGTTTAAATGCTAAGGTCAGTTAAGACTACAGAGGAGGCACTGCCACAACAGATTTGTAAAGCTTTTCAGACAGTTGATTGAAAACTGTGGGCTGATCTCAGCCATTTACAGATTTATGTCTAATTAGATTAATATAATACACTCTAACCATTTTTTTAAACAGTAGTATTGTTTGGATTTTCATTTTGAATCTTTTTTTTTTCAAATTTGCCTGAACTTAACACTAAAGAACTAAAAAAAATCAACCAGAAATATATTTGAACAAAAGAGTTTATTTTCCTTTGTTCTTGTTATGTTGCTGATAAAAATGGAAAAACTATTTTGGATCATCCCAAATGATTCTTCCATCGATCATTTCATTGAGGAAAACAATAATCACATCCTGAACCTTCCTCTCCTGCCACTTGTGCATATGGCTTTAACCATGACTGCCATTTCATAAAGAAAATGCTACAACTGCCTTTACCCCTCATTTAATTATAATATGGCTGTTTGGATTACTCTAGAAAATATTATGTCTTAGACTATTCCTGCACATGGTGATTCAGGCTACCAGCATCTACCTCAGGGAGAGGAAATGTTAATGTTAGTGAAATTATCAGGCAAATATTTTAAGTGTTTATGCTATCCTAGTTGCAATTGGACATCACCACAAAAATGTAACTAAAAAATTATGTTTATACACTCTAATACATATGCAAATACTTGTAATTTTTAGGAGGCAACACATATCTAACTACCAGTGCTATCCTACATTGTTGCATGATACACAAAGGTATCGATAATGCTTCAGTATGGATTAAATCAGTTAATTAGCAAGTCCATCACACCTAGAGAAAATGTATTCAGACTGTCATATTCCATACCTCTGGGAGCCTGGAATAAACAGCTAAGTCTTAGTATTAATGTAAGGAATTATCAGCTTTACTGAACACATTCAGCCTAGCTGGATCTCCCTAAAGCATTTGTTAAAACTCCCAGACACTTGAKTTTAGTGAATTCATGGCTTTGTGTAACACAGAGGCTGGATCTACACTAGTTTTCCGAAAATATGACCAGAAATAGACAGAAGGAAGGGGGAATATTCTCTTAGGGCTTTATACTTATTAACACCAGCACATTTGTGAAAGTCACAGGAGAATCTAGATAGGAAAAGAAAAGCAAATGATCAACTCCTGAATGTAGTCAGTGGAGTCAYCTATGGCTACATGGACATGAGAATCTCACTCTTGCTGTTCCCAGCATTAAGACAGCATCTACTCAACACAGATACATGCCCTGCTTTTAAAACCTGAAAATAATATGCAAGTGTCATTTAAGATATGTCTRTGGCCATTTATTCTGACCTCATCCTTTTTTTTAAAGCAGGAAAATGTCAGAATAAATGTGTTCTCTATATTTATAGTGTTATGCTGGGGGCTGAGCAAAACTTCGTTCAAGCTGATGGGCATTTCAACAACCCCATCAACCTCTTCAGTCTTCCTTCTTGACAGAATCCACCCACAAATCCCAAACATTTATTATGTGGCTAGATTAAAAGATGTAGCAAACTAATATAGTACATTATACCTTCATATGTTTTGTTCCCCATGCGAGCCTTTTTTCTTCCTGGATCTGAGGTTATGTCAGCACTATGCAATCTCTTCACACGGGCTTCTTCCCACATAGTTTCTGCTCTTTCCAGWACTACTTCTAATTTACATGTTCTCTTAAAACCTGGTACTTCCACTTCTCTGTTTCTAGATACTTAATAGATAGATCCTTAATAATCTATCTGAACATAACCAAAGCTATTAATGGATTTCATCCTCACCCCATCGTCATCTCACTGTGCAGGGAAGCACTCAATTTATTGATGAGAGATGAACTGGAGGAAGATGGTATCATTCCCCCAAGGTCAGAATACTAACCTAGGTCTTTGATTTCTGTTTAATTGGTCAATATATCGTCTCATCCTCCAGAGTGGATTTTAAGGAAATAGTTCCTATTTCTCAGTCCATGTTTCTATGCACTTCTAGGAAAGAGTGGTATAGTTAGATCCACGGGACAACTTCAGTTCTTCTCTTCCTCAGTGCAGATGTCCCTGCCCATCATTTATGTTCCCTCTTGGAAGAAACTGGCAAGTCTCACATGTTTCTTCCTTGAGTCACTTCAAGACTTTACTGTTCACCTTTGCATTATATATATATATGCTTGCAAAACCATACTGCAAAAAAAGGGACATTTCAACAGAGAGCGGGAAAACAGAGAGGAAAACTATGCAAAGAAATAATACGCTGCCTRCATGCAAAATTATTTGTTACAGAATTGAAAATCCTCTAGGTAAAGAGCATGGAGACATAACTATTAGAAATTATCTAAGTCTGAAGCAATGCCCATATACAAACAAAACCGGAGCACCAGCTATTCAGATCAAATGTTGAATACCAAACGGAAGCAAATACTTAAGACAACTTCAGCTAACAGATTACATGAAATAAATCATAAAATAATTATTGGTTTATTCAAGACAGACATAGGATGTTGGTACTACCCACAGGAAAAAAAAAAAGGCAAATGGTTTTTGAATAAGCCTTCTATACTAACTTATTAACTGAACATAGTCCCAAGAGTTATTTCATTAAAGAAAATGATCTGCAGTCTATGAAGCAGGCATGCCTGTGAATGAAGCTTTGTTCTTAATAACAGTAAGTGAGCAGAAAGGCTTCACACGTTACTGCCACCGTCATGTTTAAAGAAACCTCCAATATATAATATGGTTGTATCACCTACATTTTGAAAAGTTCTGATAAATGTTTGATGTTCAATAAAACATCAAACAACATACTGTTGTAGATGTGTCCTTGCCAGCCACATGTAAAAGCACCTTAAACACTGCAACCTGCAGTAATTAACCTGAGCGCCACTCATATACATATAGCATGGAAACTATTGCAATCATCGCTTGCTGCAGCAGCAGGACTGGTAACTGTGCTGCAGCACCCCGGGGGGTCTGCAAGCGTAGCAGCACATTGACGCTGTGCTTTGTCAGAGGTGGCTACCTGCTTYGGGTTCCCACCGCTGGGAGAGGGGAGTCACACCACCCTGACTCAATCTACCTTCCTTTCCCTCAGCTCTGAGGAACCACACACAAAAGTAAAGAAATAGGATGTATTATTTCCTGCTTGCTGAAAGGAAATTGCGTGAGCCAAGTATGTAAAACACACAGTACTTCAGTCATAGAAATTCACCAAAGGAAACGGTGAACAAGATCTTGAGGCTTACCGCAGCTTCGACTATTGCTTTCTACTATCTTAACGACTATCGCTTTCTTTTCACAAAGAACAGCAGCTCTCAGACACAATGCAAGGGTTTCTATCCTGCAAGGGTTTCTATCCTGCAAGGCTACTGACAATCAGTAGCAACTGTAACACCCAGGCCTTCTCAGCCATCCCAAATACAGAAAAGCGCGTTAACAGCTACGTGACTGTACGGTTATGGGTCACTCACTCTGCAACAGCCTCTTGTTCCACCTGGGTGAAACAATCCCATTTCCGTATAATCCTGATGTAATGATGTTTGTTTAGTGTGCTGGGAGGCACTGAGGGGGAACAGCAGACAGATACAGAGTATGAGACAGAACCAAGCATTACTTCATAGGAGAGGACCCTTCCTAAGAAAGCAGTTGGAAGAAAGAGCCTATGAATGCGAGGGAAATATTTCTCCAGCAACAAATCACTGGCTAAATTTGGGGGTGACTTTGCTCGGCAACCCTTAGATACCATGTCTCATATTATGCAAAGGGATGTTTTAGAAATATTACAGCACTAACGTGACATGAGCAACATATTAGGAGAAAAGAAAAGCAGCATGCTATGAAAAAACACTAGTATCAAGATAACGTTTGCTCCACTTGAAAATTAAAATTCACCATATTTAAAAAATGCAATGAGCCAGAATTTGAGACTAGATAACATCAATCTGGATTAAAAAAAACACATAATAAAGAAAACTTTGTAATAAATAAGCTTGGTCATTTGAACATGAAAGAACAACAAAATCGAAGCTGCAAGTGGCCTCAGATCCTTTTTTCCCAAATTGAACTTAAAAAGAAACTTTGATTTGCAACCAATTAATCAACAATTTAGACAAGTGTCTTGAGGTTCTTTGGATACTAACAATGTTGTAATTTAGTTTACAAACATTTTTTTCCCTGTGCGTATACACTGTAGGAGGTATTTTCAAAGCAGTGCTTGAGGTTTTAGACATATCCCACTGGCTTAATGGAAATTGCATGGTTTGGCTTTTTTTTGAGGGGCTGGACACCTATCCCAGCTTTCGCATTGAACAACAACAAAGAAAGGATGTCAACGGAGTGGTGCCGGTATGAGAAACTTCCAAGTTTTCGTTAATTCTTTAAAACTCCATTGCCAAGTCAGAATAACAATTCACAGAGTGAAATGAAGAGGGTCCCCTGCATGCTGCTCCTTCTCAGATAATACCTGTGAAAGGCTAGGCTTTGCATCATGTCTCATGACCAAAATGCATCATACCAGGCTGGATGGTGCCTCTTGAAGGTAATCCACAGCAGAGCTAAAGACAAAGTAGCCCATGCAGAAGTCAGTCTTCTCTGGACCGTATAGTGCAGTAAACGTGAAGTATCATTGCTGATCAGGTGCAGGCATATTTATGCCTGTAGTTTCTCAAGCAACTGGTCAAGATTTGCCTTTGGTGGCCCAGTGTGCTACAAACTGCCTGTACGAACCCTTCCTCTCTAACGAATGCTAATGACAACTAACAGTGAGTCTTATCCTCTGAGCTTGACACAAAGCTCTGGTTTCAGAGGCGAAATTCTCTATAGACTATAAAGCTAATGACTATCGCTATTATTTAGGAGTTCAGTGGCAAAGCTGCGTGCACAAAAGCATGTGTTTCTTAAGTAAGTAACCTACACATTAAAGATATTCTGATATAGTATCTATATAGAGAAATGTCTTGGATAAGATTTTCAAAAACATTGAAGTAATATAGAAACATTAATGAGTTTGAGGGAACATTTGAAAACCTCATCCTAAGCACATTTATTTTTCTTTTTAATCTTTGCTTTTTAAACAGAAAACGGGATAAAACATGGCTCTGTAATATGCAACAGAAGACCAGGATGGCACCAGAACTTATGCAATTTGGCTTCTCTGTGAGATTAATGTCCTTGAAATCTTTCTGGCAATGACAGATTTGACTGAACTGCTTGAGGGATTCAATATTTATTAAGAGAGACAGACAGACAACCATGTGATCACATAAGTCATACTTGAAAACAACAAACCAATCAGCCAACCCAACACGCAGGTGTGCTGAAAGCTGCATTTCTAAAGCCACYCTATTTATATAACTTCAGTGCTCCAACTGAAGAACCAATAATCAATATGCAAATACTTTGCAGGAGAATGGGAAAGTCAGATGTGATTGGGTAGCAAATACTAAAAAATAGCTAGAGAATTTTAGTRTTCACAGTATCCTATTTTAATTTTTTAGAGATCCTAGTTGAGTGTCAGTATCAACAAACAATTAAGTTTTTAAATAATCAATTGAATTATCAAAAATAATTAGAAGAAACTAAAAAAGCATAGTGTGACAGTTTAAATAAATTTAAAAAAAGGCAAAAAAAAAGGGTGTGGGTTTCATGCACCTAGCTAGTTTTCTGTCTATATTCACATTTACTATCCTGTGTAAAGGTCATGTACTCAACTACCATTCTTAAAATTGAACTCTTTCCATGGAAAACGCCCCTGTCTTTTTCAAATGCTTGTTTTTATTTGGCAGGTGAAGACGCTGAGCCAAGCCTGTCATTGTCCCTACTACAATGAATACCATTTAAATCTGCTGCTTCAATACACGTAAAGAAACATACCCTTCACCTGATGTATGCCCTCCAAGGCAACTGACCAAATTTCAGCTCATCAATTTAATATGAAGTCAATTTAATTCTGCTTGACCAAAAATCAGTGCCTATTGTTCCAAAACATGGAATCATCTCACAGTATATTGCARTTGCTGGTTAAGTGGCTTAGTGTTATTGATAAGAGCCCACTCTGATGAGAACAAAGAGGACTCCCAGAATCCCTTATGAAAAATAAAAAAATGCTATTTTGCACACAACTTTCAGAAATGGTTTCCAAYGCATGAGAGCAGAGGCTGCTCTGTGGATGGGCTGTCATAATCAAATCTTTAGAAACGGATGAGAAATGAGCGTATTATTCTTGACTTACTATCACTTCATTTATGATTTCCAGTTAATACAGATCCACAAAACCATGCCAAAGAGATACTAAAGGCCTGATTGTGCTRTCCTAATTCAAGCAAAACCCATAGTCAAAGTCCTTTTGAAGCCTTTCTCCTTCTGCCAACTCTTGCAATTTTTATTGCAAGCCTTGCAGTACTTGATGTTTTTCTTAACATTCCTGCTCCTGGAKTTATACAACGTGTGAATCTCCTTCATTTTAAATTTTAAAAGAAGTTTATCGCCTTCATGATTGAATAGAAAAACTTGCAAATGMGACTTTTAAAAAGTGTCAAAAATAAAAGAGAAAAAGAAGAAAGAACTTAACTGCATCATTTTGCTGAATAACTTCATAAAGAGGATGATATTCTTAGACAAAATTAATGATTTCTGAGCCCCAGTGCATACTTACAGCTCACCAAAAGTTAGCAACACATAGCTGCATATTTTCACTTAACAGAAGTCCTGTTCTTGTAACACTTAAGGTTGGGAATTTCTTTTCGTGCTCATAAAGGTATGCAAAATTTTGAGCCTCCTCCCATCCAGTGTGGGAGGAGCGAAGGACTCTCCCGCAATCCTCAGCTCCCGCACCGGTGACCATGGGTTCCCCCAGGTGTCAATGGCAAAGTGAGGAGCAAAGAAGAGAAAACCTCTCATTGACCACTCAACTGGTGCCAGTTTTGCACCAACTGCCCAACTGGGACAAACTGGGAAGCCCAGTCCTTAAATTGCCTGCTCCAGAGTCTACCGTAAGCTACGCAGTGATCCTACAGGACAGCTGTAGTTCAGGGGCTGCTMTCTGAAGAGCCTGGATCAAAAACCAGGCAGTAAACTATCCCTCCCACGATGGCTGCAAATCTGCACATTGCTTGTTAACACTGAAGCAGCGCAATGCTTTTTTTATTTTCCTTTTCCTCCCACCTCGTAATTTCCTTTTTTTTTTTTTTCTCCTTACCTGATACCTTTTGTTTATTCTGTAAGCTATTTGAGGCAGGGCTGTCACTTCCTGTGTGTTTATGCAGTGCCTTGCATGAAGGCTGACAGCTCTAGGTGCCATTATAATCAAAAAGGGGGGGGTGGGGGATTTTTTAAGGCACTAAGGAAAATGAGGCATTCACCTACCATTGACATTCAATAGGCTTTGAGTACCTTTCTCCCTTTGAAAAATCTACATTTACAAGTATAATAATTAAGATGTCTGTCATCACCAAAACATCCATTGTTAAAATATGACACAGCCTCCAAGTAGGGAAAACCTTCATTTAGAGCAGAGTCACTAACAAAAAACATTTTTTTTTTTCTTTCAGAAGTGCTAAGACCTCATTTGTCTAAAATCGTGCACAACAATATTCAACACAATTTCTGGAAGTATCATGTCTATCTTGTATCATATATTGCATTCATCAGGTATCTGCTGAGAAGCACACACTCCATCAATTTAAGCACTAACGTAGATTTTTTAAAAGAACATTTCCTATAAATAGAGATTTAAATGATCTTCTTTAAGTATTGTAATCTTTAATTGAATTCAATACCTCTGCAAATGGAGCAAACAATCTCTGACTGATTAGATCATTTGCTTCTCTTCTATTTCAGACATGCACTGGTTTGCAATAACGTAAGGTTTTTTCATTAGCAATTGCTGTTCAGCTGCATATTTTCTTCAGTAACCTAATTAATGCTAGMAAGGTAACTTTTCTTCTTGTGCATTACAATATGTCAATGTAGCTGACACTCTCACAGAGGTTATATATAAATAAAAATCAGAAAAAAATGTAAAGGACAAAAATGAAAGGGAATGCAGAAATTAAAAGTAGATTTTCCATGAGATGATGAGTGCCTTCATCTCCCAGTGACATCAAGATGGAAAGTGATTACTCAGCACCCTGCAGGATAGACCTGTGGGAGTCCTATGGGTCACTAGCACAGAAATTATTACATGCAGGTAGAATAAGAAAACAGGTATTAATGAAGAGAAGAAATTATGTCCTTAATTTGATTTAGTAGCTTCCTAGGTCTGAGTTTGTTGCATGAATAACATACCATCCTGCAAACAAATTTCAGCTTTGACTTTGGGATGTTATCAATCTCTTCAAATCAAATCACAGCCCTGATTGCAAACTGCGTTCCAGCGCAGTCCCTGACTAATTGRGTGCATAGTTGTAATGACAACACAGATCCTACCCGGCAGGATGTTTAGACATAGCTTAAGTAAACCACTGTGTATTATTAATGGCAAGAAGGGCTCAGTTATAGACTCAGGATGCCATGTGCTGTAATGGCATTAACACTGAACGCTTTCCTCAGAAATGTTGATTTCAGACTCTTAGAAATATTCCTGCCAAGTTGTTTCAAATGGGCTGCATCAAGGACTCTCATCAGCCAGGCTAATAGGGGAGAGAGGTTGATCTAAACCTCCAGAACGTGCTTTGGTGCACCTCTGGATGCTCCTGGAGCCTGCCTGAGGCTCGTGATGGTGGGACATCAAAGAGCAGGTGCTGACAGCATTGTGGTGTAGCCAGCTCAGCCAGGAGGAGAAGAGGGAATGGCATGGTTGCATTGAGGTCACTCCACTCCTGTGGCAGCCAGGTGCTCTAAATAAATTGTGTAGATGCTCTGATAAAGTTGGTAAGGGCCACAGCTTATTTCAGGCACCACAGTCTAGAAACAGAAGATCTGCGGAAGACCTTTTTGCCTAATCTTCTCTTTCCCCTCTTCAGAAAAAATTATATCTCATCATAGTTGTTAGCTTAAGAAACTTCTTTCTTCCCCAAATATTCCATTTGAACACCTCAAAAAGAAAAATCTTAGTGCCTAGATATCCAAACAAGCGAGTAAATCATACTGGGGAATATTCCTGGAAGCTGAGGCCAACTGGCAAAGCAACTATACCAGTAAACTATCGCCCACAAATCATGCAAGGTGCCAACTGGGAATGCTCCCCGTGATGGTCTTCCTCCCAAATTGTGCCTGGGAGTTACCTGAGAGAGTGGCAGAGGCCAAAAGCATGCTGGGAACTGTTAGAACAGTTTAACTTAATTTAATTTTAATTTAGTAGCATTTAATGTAGCCCAAATTCTTCCACCCTGTGAAGATGTCCTGCACTTTTAGATGCAGGTCTTCCTCTGTGCAAATTTGATGAGGTCTTACATTTCATTGCTGCAAAATACTGAGATCAGACTAATTGGATAATAAAGTGGGAGATACTATTTAAAACAGAATTAATAACGAAGAAAATGTATTGCCTATTTAATAAAAACACTGTAGTTTACTACAATAATCATTGAAAGAACTGCAACCTATGACCTACAATGGATGCCATTTTTTTGGAGTCAGCTGGTTCATGTATCTCTAGCGGGTTTTATTGCCCTTTTTTTTTTCCCCTTTGGATTCTCATGCACTTTAAATAAACAAGGAAAATGCATAAAACCCATGTTTATTTGAAAATACAATTCAAAATGTTTTTTTAAAAGCTCACTTTAAACTTAAATGTTCTGCTTCCTTTTACAAAATAACAATTTTTACTTTTACGTCACTGTAGCTTTCAATCTGCAGCATAAAGTGTACCAAAATACTACAGACAGAAAAGCTGAAGTGCTGAGTTTGATGCCCCCATCAAATTCCAACTGTGAGTTGAGGTTTTACACAGAAAACAGGCAACTTGACCTCATCCTCCCAGTCTAATCAGCATGTTCTCCTCCATTCTTGAGAAAATTAACCTCATTCATCACATCGTGCTCCTGTTTCTCCCTATGRCTCGTGACACTTTCTCTGCTCCGTGTCGTACTACTGGATCTCAGAGTGCAGCTGTCGTGGCTTGATGGCACAGTGGGTGCACAAGCGAGCATGTGAACCAAGTGAACATAGGAAAAGCTCTTAGCAGTGTATCTTTTGTTTTGCTTTGTTTTGTTTTTGTTTGGTTGGGGTGGTTTTGTTTGTTTGTTTGTTTTGTTGTTGKTGGTTTTTTTTAGGCAGAATAAATATAAAAGAATCTTCTCTGCCACAAAAATRTCCTGGTAAGTTTTAGGTTTTTGAAGTACAAAGTCTGAATGCTGTTACTCAGGGTTTCCACAAGATGAAGGTACTTAATTCACTCACCTGTTTTTCCCCCTCYTTTTCCTGATAATTAAATTCCCCCCCATATTATACAGAGATCCTGACAAAACCTGAAAGCTACTAAATATATCACTAAATTCATGAGATGCAAATAACCTCAACAAACAGTAAACAACAGCCTCTGACTTGGAGTCTGAGTCTCCCAGAGTGCAGAGCGCTCTTAATTCCCTCTGCTGCCACTGCCTCTTAAGAGGAATTCTGCGCAAGAWGATGATCAGTCGTGGGACTAGAGAAACTGCTAATTTCTTCTTTTCCAACCTCTTCCAACTTTTTGTCTTCACACCTCCTTCCTGTTCCCTCTCCAAACTGGGTCTCTTTTCTCTATTTCATGGATAAAGTCACCACTTCATTTCATTATCTCTAATTCCAGATATCCTGCATTCCTACACTGAAAATAATCGATATAAGTCATCAAAGGAAGAAAGAGTATTTAAAAATATGCACCACTGTGAAGGTGGATGACAGGGTAATAAAACTCAGCACAAGAAAAATCTGAACTGCTAAGTTTGCCCAATTTAGAAGAAAAGCAAAGTCCTTACTTCCCCTCTAAATGCTGATCAACATCGCATGTATGAGCCATGTACGGTACAGAACTTTTATCTGTAATTCATGCATTTCTTCAACAGGAACAATTTCATCTGCAGAGTGAACTCAATATAGGAAGCCACACTGAAAGACGGGAAAATATTTGCAAAAGGCGAGGAAGCCGACTAACCTGACCAATAGGTTCTTTTGTCGGGGTCTTTCCTCTTCTAGCGGTGCTCGTGGCCAAAGTGGTGGTTGTTTCCATGACTGACGTGGACATCTCAGACTGCATCGCTGTGGCTGTGGACTCAGTTGTCATAGAGGAAGGCACTTCACCAACAAGTCTCACATTTCCTTCTATCACGATGTTGGCATCATTTTCTGCTGCCATATTCAGAACTTTCAAGCCATTGTAGTAAAGACCAGACAGCTGGCCTTGGAAAGGATGGCCACGTTCCTTGCCTCCAATTTTTATGGTTGCTTGGCTATTGAAGATTGTGAGCTGACGCCCTGTGAAGATAATATTATACACATGCAAAAATGTTGACTGTGAACACTATACACAAGTGATAACAGATTTTCATGGGGTGAATAATGAGAGCAATAAACTATAAGAAAAGGATTTGACTCATAATTCATTGCTTTTTAATGAGGTGTCCATGAAATGCATAAATTTTGAGAGYATTTGCATTTTTCTTAATTTACGACGTTTTGGGATTTTATTTTTTTTTGCTAAAAGGCCAATCAAATATATTTGCAAATGTGTTTAGTACTACAAATGATACCCCTCTCCCTTTTACCTGAAAGCAGTGTTAAGCTTTTTGGTGTGTGTCAAGAATGCCAGGTTTCTAATTCCTTAAGATTACTTTTTCTTCAAGTCTGCCAACATTTCAAAGTTTTTTCCACGCAATTCAGCATAGGGCCTATAGCTTTAAGTATGTACATGTGAGTTTATGTATGTATAGACATATACAAATATGTATATACACACAGAGGGAGTTTATATGTATGCCAACAAGCCACTAGGTCCAGTGAACAGTAATCTACCATATCTCTATATAAGTAAATAAAATATTTACATTTTTAGTTAAAKGTTTCATTTTTGTATTTAAATGTTTATTTTCCTTCAACATCCACACTGAAAAGAAACACATGGTTCACACTGAGTATCTCAGAGGCAGATTCAAAAATAGATGTCTGATTGGCTTTCAGCAAGGCTATCAATTAAAATAAAGGATTCTAGATGTAAAAGCGGCTTCAGAAATGATACACATACCGATGGAGAAATCATGGCACATTTCCATTAAACAGAGAAATCCTCAGCAACAGTACCACTCTTAGTAAATAGAATAGTCACTTTAGCAGATTGGTTTCTGCTCACAAAAAGCATGCACACAACTTTAAGTTCTGTTTAAATTAGTGTTTGTTCCAAAATCCCCTTAGAAGGTTGCAAACGTTAAAGGGACTTCATTTTGATTGGCAATTCATATTGCCCACTATTTAAGATACCTACAGTTTAAACAAATTTTTTTTCAGGACCATAATGAAGATATCATAACTACATATATTTTTAGTTAATAATTTAGATGCTGGAACATGTAATATAATCTATGAATGATTTATAATTTTTGGTTAATGTTTGCTATGAGTACCTTCATAGATTGAGTTAGTGGATTATATTTAACAGTCCCTTTAACCTTAAGTTAACAGGGTAAGATTATTAAACAGCTGGTACTTCTAGAAATGTATAGAAATTATTATACAAGGTATGCAAATATTACTCTATATTTTACTTTTTAAAATTTGTTTTTAATTTAGTTTTACTGAAATTTATTTTTTATGTTTATTAGTGTTACAATGAAGTACTACTTGGTTATGTTGAAATTATTTTTTTATTTGAAGTTTTAATCAATGTTTTTTACCTTTGTCGAGTAGCCATTCATCAACTACTCGACCAAGTCGATATGGAATTCGCTGTCTAGCAATCGCCAGGCGCTCGTTATCATTGTTTCCTTTAAAGTTTAAAGAGACATTTCATTGGTTAAAATCTGTAAGGTCAAAGGTTAAAAGTTAATACTTAAAGCTTGAGCTATACAGTTGCCACATGATTTTTTGAAATTTGGAATTTTAAAAAGTGCTACCTAGAACATTTCATGGTTCAGACTTTTCATTCATTCATTTATTTTATTTTAGCAAACAAAATTATTCCTATGTTAATTGAAAATTAGAAATCTGCATTTGAGCTAGGTTATTAAACTTATGTTATAGACAGACCCAAAAAACAAATTTAAACATCATCGAATGGCTTTACAAAAAATGATCATTGACCTCAGGGTTTTGTCTTTTTTGATGTTTCTTATTAACTAGTTAAACATGTTCAGGTGAAACAGGTTTAAGTTTTCAAAAGACATCCAACCTCTCACTCCAGGTTAGTCATTTAAAGAAGAAGAACACAACTCTTAATCACCATCTAAGGCACACTTATTTCTGCTGTCTAGAAATAGACCTGCTGTAACTTATTTCCTAGTCAGAAAAAATACATTCTTATTCGCTTCATTTAAATAAATTCCAGAGATTCAAATATATGGTACAGAACAGACCAGAGTATTCACCGTTTGTACATTCTCACAGGACAGGTTGACAATGTCTTGAAGGAACACCAAGGCTTTGACAAAAGTGACTTGCTGAAAGGTAGCCTGGTTCTGAAACGTGGAAGCACTTGAAAATTTAGCAAGAGGCCATCTGTAGTGGGGTTTCATAAATTAAGAACTAACCAGAACTCGACAATGCAAAACACAAACTTGTCATATTTGCAAACCATATCTATTCTCAGTCTGTGCAGAGATCTTTGACTTCTTTAAATAAAACAATGAGATAAAATAAAGCTGGTACAGTCAGAAAAATATCAGACAATGAGGAATAATTAGCAAATCACTTCAAATATTTATTTCTAATTATAGCTTTTTGCGTTTGAATCATATAGGTATAATATCTCAGAAAACCATGTCTTCTACTTAAAACTTTTCTTGGGAGAATGGTAAACCTTTCTTCAATGTACAGGTTTTTGGTGGCAGTAGTATTTTAGACCAAGAATACCTTTTTATTCCATTGTATTGGTTCATATTAGTAAATAACCTGAGAGATAAGAAGAGCCAGGTGAGTAAGAAGCAGTCATTCCTAATTCAGGTGCGAATCCAAAGTCAATCTTACTAGCTCAAATGTGCATCTGTCTTTGACTTCAAAACCCACCAATGAACMGAGTCCTGTATCTGCAGTGGAAATGTAAGTACAGAATGCAGTAGCTCACATAGTGCTCACAAATTCATCTTCCTGAGCTAGAAAGATCTTACTGCTAATTATCAAACCAAAATATTATCCAAATCCAGAAAATCAATGTTCTAGTTTGTCAGACAATTATCCCCACTATCAGCGTCACAAGCCATAACAGGCTTGCAGGGAAGAATCAGTACCATAGCCCCCAGAAATAGCAAGAGCAACAGCTTCTGTGCCAAAAACCATGGTGGTTTTATGCAGACACTTATTCTGCAGTGACATGAACTGCTAGTTTCCATGTTTCATGTCTCCCTCATTTGATTTAGCATGGACATAGTTCACTATGCCAAAAGCTAATCTATTTTCTTTTGAGAGGATGTCCTTTTCCTATTCACTTTCCAGTGTAGAATCATAGAATGATTTGGGTTGGAAAGGACATCTTTCACGAGATCAGGTTGCTCGAAGCCCATTCAACCTGACCTTGAACACTTCCAATGATGGGGCACCCACAACTTCTCTGGACAACCACAGGAGCTGGTTCCACAACTTCTCTTGGCAAATATGCTAAGTGAACTTCTATATGCATGTCAGTATTAAAAAGTGCATGGGTGTGTATATAAAAATATATACATTTTTTATATGTATATTTCGCTCTATTCTCAACTTTCAGAAACATTCTCTGTAAAAYAATATTTTACTGAAACTTTCCTTTTCTGGCCTTCCAAGGAACTGAAAATTTAGAATAAAAGGCTTCAGAACACAGCTCTTGTGATGTTGTGAGAATACAGAATGTCTTAAATTTTTTTTCATGTTATGATTTTTAAAATTACTGTTCTTCATCCTGGGCTCCTTCACTTACAACAAACTTCTTGTGACTAAATGGAAACTTGAGAAGTACAGGACAAACATGAGAAATGTCGTGTGATCAACATGGGAACAAAGATAAGTAATGCGATCCTCCATGTTTCTCTTCTGGATTTGTATCTTCTATTAAAAAAAAAAAATATATATATATATACCAGTGAGTTAATAATTTACATTCCCTGACAGCCAGTTACTTTTAACACTTATGTTTAGCTTTTCAATAAGACGTTATCTAAAGTTTTTATGGAGGCATTATCAGTTGATTCACTGAATAAGTGAGAGAATGTCCTATTTCCAAAAGGTTTCCTTAACTTAAAACAAATGAATCATGAGGTTTTGTAGCTGTTGGGCATGGGTTTTTTGTTATCTATATTTAAAAAAAAAAGGGGGGTGGGGTGGGCGGAATTCTTCTATTTCATTTATAAGAAAAGGCTAAATTGTTCAGAAGAGGTTTGCAGGCATAAGGAATGAATGCAATGGAAAGAAGTCTCATGGATGTAGATCATCATTCACTCATCAGATTCACCCACTGTTATTCACTGGGTGACTTTCATGAACAAATGCTCCCTAGACTTCAAAAGAACCATATAGTCGTATCAAAATGAAACACTGTTCACAACTGCATACATTGGGAAGGCATTAAACTCTATGTTGTTTATTCAACCAGTGGGTGTAAGTTAGGTGCATTTGGTAGAAGGACCCTCTGCAGTCACCAGTCTGGATCCCTAACTCTATGGCATCTCTCTACTGTAATTCCATTACTAACACAGGATTTATCTTAGACAAGGTTTATTGCTGCCTCCACTTTCACTACTTGGCAGCTGCTCCAGGACATCCCTATGGTGATCGTGGTAACTCCTCTGTGAATTAACAGCATACATTTAGTCTTGGCCATCTTATACATTCCTTTGAATTATTCCATTAAAAAGTCCTTGCAGTATGTACGTTTTTTGAGAATATTGCACCCTATTATAATGTGATTCTATCTATAAATTATGTGTTAYACTAACTGCAGCAGTCTTGCACCACTGGGAGCAAAATGCAAATGAAAAGCAAGGAAATAACCATTTGATTTGTAAAGGTCACACAAAAAAAAATAATTGCTGATTACATTAGCCCATCCCTCATCAGAGGAAAAGTGCATTGTCAAATGCATCTCAATTTGACACCATTACATTAGCTTAAATTCTTCTAGTATGTAATATAAATGGAAGGGCTAGGGGGAAATGGTGTGGAACTTATCCAGATTTAGTTTCAAGGAGMACACATAGGTTTAGTAATGATGAAACTAGTAGACACATAGGTAACTTAACAAGTACATTAAAAAAAAATTATAGGTAGCATTGAAAATAATGGAAACAACATTAAAAGCAACAAACACCCTATTATGACATCATGAAACACACGCGTCTTTTCAATAACTGCTTCTTCCCAAACAGCTGGTTTGGGTCATACATAATGCATCTGGAGAGCCCCACTGAATTCAGTAAAAATATGTGCATTTACTTCATCTGGTAATCTTATCCCCAGTAGGAAATACATAAATACCACATACTGGTTTTCTCAAGAGTATTCAGTGCACATTTTTCATGCTTCCTTTATTTATGCTTGTTTTTACCAGTATGGTGAACCACAAGGAACTTCTTTAGCAAAAACACTTCCAAGAAGGTTAATAAATATTTTCATACTCTAAATAAACTTGTGGCTTTGAGATTTTATTTCTGTTGCCTGTCTGAAAGATTAAGTGCTCTGGCAGGCATGCTTTTCAACCGTAATTCATAAAAAACAACTGATATGCCTAAACTTTAATTGTAGACAGCTATGTGACTATCCAGCATGACACTTCCTGGTTATATGGCAGAGATTTCTTTGATTAGAAAAGCTAGGTAAAAATGATTCATTCAGGATGTTCACCGTGACATTGTCTAACCTGATTGAATTCTAGATGGCTTCATTTTGCTGCCAAATAGATAATATTTTGTCACAACACAGTGTTAATTCTGTATGGGCAGAAAGGCTTCAAGGGAATAACAATAATTCCAAAGAATCAAGGTAAGCAAAGAGGAGCAGCAAAGGTCAAATCTTTGAGTTGGAGCTAAATCTTATGGCAAGATTGAGAAGAAGCAGTCCAAAAAAACTTTAATCATACCTTTATATCTATAGGTCAGCTGGGACAAACCAACTATGTGAACTTCACTAATATGTATTTTATCCCTCCTGATTTATTATATTGTCAGTGCTGGAGTGTAATTCTATTTTGTTCTCTGAAATAAAGGTGTCAGTTATTGATGTGAAATAGCAGCATCCTTGAAAGAGAATAAGTAAGAAGGTTGAAAATCGAGAGTCTGTGAAGAACAACCTAGACTAGAGAATATTTTCTTTGAAACAAACCCTTTAACAGAATACAAATTCACCTTGTTAGTCTCAGTGATCTGCTAGGGAAATAAATAACGAAGTGATGAAACCAAGGTCTATCTCAATTTATAAACCCTCCTCTCACTAGTTTTGCTCATCATGATCTTGACACTGCTATTTCTGAATCATGACTCCCCTGACATCCGCAAGAGGAAGGCAGAGACCCATATCATTCTCCAGGTGCAGTTGGGGATGAAACCTGCCTGAAGTGTCAGCTGCACGGCATGGGAGGAAGCCTCAGCAGCTCTGTGGTGCAGGGGCAAACAGTCCACATAGTGTCTCACATGGCCAGGCTAGGAAACGAAAGCACAATCTTGGTAAGGCCCATACTAAAGTTCATTTGAATCATCTATTACTGTGCACACACACTTGTGTATACAAATATATATTAATGTTGKAATAAACTGGAGATGCAAACACTGTGGTCTAAAATTTGTGCAACAGATGATTTGCACGTGCAGCTTGCCTCTTCCTAGCAAAAGAGGGAGTGATATTTTAAGCGCTATCAATTGAAAGCACAAACTTTTACCTGATTTGCACATAATTTTGTCATGCTGGTGTTCACACTGGCTCCATGTCCTGGCCATACGTGGATGCTTTCAGTATCATCATAGTCGCAACGTAAATTGATGTTAACAATACGATAGATTCAGACTGTAATGCATTTCAAATAGCCAATATACAGACATTCTCTAAAGCTATATTAAGATTCAAATTTAAATAGTTTTTCACTGTCATCTAAGGAATTCAGTGGCTATGTCTACACTGCTCTGTTTGACCAAAGACCCCTTAGAAAGGTCACTCAGGCTAGGGCTCCCCACCCACATGTACGCTGCAGACCCAAACTTTCCGTGCACGATGAGTATGGTGTGCTAGGGCATAACCTTACTGCACCTGCCACTGTAGACCTCTAGCAAGTGTTGCTCCTAACAAACTTAGGTCCTAAATAGTCTGCAGCACATCCCATCACTCGATTCTGCCTGTTGCCTTCAACAGCCCTACTATTACCCGCAAGCATCTTGTCCTCAGCAGCCGTCAGTAAGCTTGCCTTTATGTCTGCAAACACAAGATCACCTTTTCCATCACAACCCCCTGGGTCCAGGATATACAAGCATGAGACAGGGTTGAATGGGGCAGAGGACAAGAGGTCCAGGTCCACACCAGGAAATTACTGTGTTTGTGGGGGATTCTGACAGTGCTCCAACCCAGATTTTTGCTGAGTGCTTACAGACTTGGCTAGCCGGTATTTCATCCAGGAATGAGAAAGTTCTGAACGGATCAGATAAAGCTGTGAGTCTTTTTTTGTTGCTAAAATATGACAGCTCTACCTGTTACAATGTGTAGGACGACGAGYTGGGAGAGATGGAGGAGGATACGGTGGTCAGCCTCGAAGACTATTGTACAAGGAGTTACGTATCCAGAAGGCTGATTTGGGCCTCCTCCAGTGTTCCAAGGGAAGGTAGACACACAGTTCTAGGATGTGTATTTTTTCCCATCGGACATCTTGAACAAACCTTACCGACAGCTTGGTGAGAAGATAAAAGTGCAAAGAAACTCTAAAGTTAGCGAAAGAACCTGTAGCAAGTAAGTAATGACTGCAACTCTACAATGCCTTACCTTGTTCCAGAAGAGCTAACCTATAAAAAAAAGAAACTACCACRAGGTATGACTTCTCCAAACTTCAAAGTGACAAACCTGGCAAGTTCATATTAGACGACCATCACATAATATGGCCCTTTTCACCCTACAGGGACTCACAAATTTTTTACAATGAAAATTAGGTATCCCAAGGGGATATTCTGTTCACAGAATGACTGACAGCAGTCTTCATAGCAGAGTGAAATATCTCATCGGTGGCTTATAACACTGCTAAACATAAAGCAAAACTTAGGTTACCTTAAAGAAGCAGCCAATTATCAGATTTATTGGAATGTATGTGTCAGTTGATTCCCATTCCACTGATACTATAGACTATACCAAAACATCTTGTGYTCACCTGTAAGCTCCTTGTTTCATGCTTGCATATTAAACAAACGGAATCATATTTTTACAACTTTCTACAGGATAAAACTGAGAATTCTCATTAACCTCTCAGGGAGATCTGAACCTTCACTTCAAATCAACTACCTTCCGCCCTGTTTTGTTTTTGATTATTTTTCACTGGATTAATTAGTAATTAAACGAAGAGTGTGCTCTTCCTGACTCTCACTTCCTCACTGTAATGCAATATCTGTCTCAGRTTATGCAGCGTTGGATTGCTTACTTTGAGAGATTGGTGTATTATATCAAAAGCAAGCAAGAGAAGATGAAAAGCAACAAGAAGGAGATAAGAAAACATAGGACTTGTCTGATAAATTAAAGGTCATATTTTGTTATCAGGAGTTTTAAAAAGATCCTTTGTACTGCCTGTGCAGCATTTAAGGAGCTAATATGGTATGGCTGCTGCTAAAACAGGCAGGAAAATTGATAGAAATCATTAAAGAGGAAGATTAAAGTATAAAAAATGAATTGTTGTAAGTACAGTACCTTGCCCCACATCATTCCAAGAGTGACATTTTGCAGTTCTCCAAGGTAAAAGGACTCTGAACTGTTTCTAAATCATAATGTCACAGCATTTAAGGTTACTTTTCCTACAGAAATTTAACCAGAAGTTGACTGTAAGCAGTTTCTTATTCAATAGGTTTTCAACAGCTGGAAAATGGAGAATATTTCAACCCTATTGTATCTAAAATTAGGTAGGTCTGAGATAGCAAATACTGAATGTGTTCTGACTTTCGCCCAAGTAGCAATCGGGATGATCTTCATTTCATGTTAGCAAAGAGCTGCTATATAGAATGTCTCCTGACAGAAATAATACATTATATAAATGAACAATGGCAAATGGAAAACACTGTGCTCAGCTCGTATTTTAAATTTCTATTGGTCCATAACCCCATGAGTATCCAGTATTCAGGTAGAAGCCAGCAATAAGAAAGGTCTTATTAACTATGTGCAAGCCTCCTAATTAAGTTTAGTCACACTGCAAGTTCCAAGGACGGAATAGGACAAACTGTCAAAAGGTCATTGCTCATGTAACTGCATTTTATTGTAGTCAGTGAAAGGCTTTGGGAAATTCTATATATTTTTTCCGTATATTATTTCTGGACTATTTGCAACATGAAGTTACCTGAAACAATTAAAAAAAARTCTTCTGGGGTTAAATTCTGCTCTTGGTTATGTGATTTATAAGAGAAAATAGAGTTTGGCCTTCAGTTGTGATCACCAAAGCTACTGCAATTGAACTCCTTTAGCAGATTGTTTGGAGGCAATGCAGGGTGCAGTGAGGATAATTTCATGCTCATTACATGACCAGAGACACAAAAAATGCAAGAAATCCAAGGCAATCAACATCAACCCTCAACAGCACACAAACTAACTTGACTGCAACTGCAAATATTAAAAACATTGATTTCATGTTCTTTCACGAAGCATGAAAATGCTAGATTTAACCACCACTATGCCCCAAAGTCCTGGACCATGCAGGTGCTTTGTCATACTCACTACATCTGCTGAGGCTGTGTCAGCTCGTTCTCCTAGGGATATGCATGATTACACACCAGCCAATGGAAACAACAAAAGTGAGGTCATTATTTGGACGAGCCTTTGCCAAGCAGAAGAAACCAAATGCACCCAAACAGATAGAAAATAGCATTTAAGAGATAAAAATCTGTTCTGTGTCAGCAGTGCAGCAAAAAAAGTAGCCCTTGGCCACAGCAAGCTCCAGACTTTCAGTTCTGTCTAAAAGTGGCATTTCAATTTGTGTATTTATGCCTTGCAGACATTTTACTATAAAAGAATAATCTATTTCAAATGGAAAGGTTTAAACTTGTACACATAGGGTTTTTTTAACGCTTTTGGCAAGACATAGGAACAGAAACTGTAAATAATAGAAACAGATGCTCACTGAGATAAAAGCAGAGGAGTGCTTTAGGACTGCAGAACTATTATGAGCAGTCCACCATGCAATAGCATAATGGCTGTGGGTAGACTCCCAGCAGTGATTTAGTTTTATCTGTTAAAAGGTGAAATAATCTGATTCCCTAATTATACATTAAAATAAAACGTCACTAATATTTTCCATTTAAATTAATCTGTGATATGTAGCACGTCACTATAGCTTTTTATGAAACAGAGCTAATTTTTTAAAACCTGCAAAGTGTTTCCAATTAGCTATTTTCCCMTTGTGATTATGTTTCACCTCAGTTTTTTGTGTAGTCTAACTGAGAAGACTAAGAATTATTGTGAAACATTTTATTTTACTTTGAGATTCTGATTTCGAAGAAAATTGAAAACTGCATTGCTCAAATGCTCTGGATTTCTATGTTCAAAACTTCTATAGTTTCCTTATTTTATGATTTAGGAAGTTCTCAAGAGAGGAAAAAGATGGTTACCATAACATATTTATCACTTTCCTGAAATCTGTGCTTCATGACTTCTCATATTCTCCATGTAAAAATGGGAGAAAGACCCACTGCTGAATAAAGCACCTGGGGGGGGGGGGGGGGATAGGTGTGAGAAAGGCTGTCAGTGTTGTCACCAACTACTCCCATGGAAAGTCCATTTCAGTGCACCCCGTTCTCCAAAAGCACATAAAGACACGCTGAACATCAACCACAGAAGCAGTTCTCGAGTGCCTTGCTAAATCATGGCCTGACAAGGCTTTTGCAGCTACAGGTCTCTTCTTGGATGTTTTCAGATGACAGCTGGTGTCAAGGTAGCCTTGGGCAACTAGAAGAGAAAGCCACTGACTCCAACGCCAGGTCTAACGCATATGGATCTGACCTGCACCAGCTAAATCAAGATACCCCAATTTTTAAGCTCTTGCCCAGAACATACTTCCATATGAAGAGCCACTCTGTTTTAAAGTTAACAAGGCCACATTTTAGATGGACAACGCAAAGCTGGCAGCTAACTTTTGTGTAGGTCTAAATTTATTGGCTTGATTTTCAGATTTACTCTGAATTGAAACATCAGAATGAAAAAACAATCCATATTGAACTATTTAAGCGYATATGAATTTGCAAGGAAATATGTAATCGCTAGTCAACTGTCAATATGTTTAATTTTTCATTTTCTTTTACAAAAATCCATCTGCTAATGCAATATCCAACAAGTAGACTCGACTTCTACTTTGAAACACTTATGAAATGTTAAATCGGGAAAAGAACAACTTTTGAAAGAAAATAGCTCTGCTAGCACAATTTACACATCCACTTTTTCTCAGAAAACCACTTGACCTTTCAAAAACATACTGAAACCCACTATGTTGAAGAAATTAGATAAGGATATTATCGTCTTTCCAGCTTTATGAATTCTAGCAGCTTCTCTAACTCAAAGCACTAATGCATTATTAAAATATAATACAATACGCTATTTAAATTATTTTTATTTTTAAATGACAGTACTGAGAATGATGAAATATTAAATAAACATCTAATTCTAAGCAGATAATACACTAACAGCTAAMACGTGCAGATGGCTTACTAACAAAATATCAATACATTCCAGTTTAATAAGCACATATTCAAGACAAAATTCAAGACTCTAAGAAGGAAGGACTACATCATTCCATCAATCCACTGTCCACCATCACCCATGAAAGTACTGCCATGGAATCAACAGATTAGATRGGAAAAGGAAACTGCCTACTGTCCTTGTTTTTATTAATACACACATGGATTTGCTGCTGCTTCCAAAGTAGAACAACACTAGAACAACAACAAACACTAGAACATAAACATGGCTAAGGCTGAAGTAAATCCAATTAAGATTAAAATATGTCTAACTGCCAGGATGGATTGTTACTATCAATAAAGCACAAGGCTAAAACATGGTTCTGACRAAGACTGGAGTAACATCCCGTTTGTCTTCTGCGCAGAACACCCATGGTGCTCATGTCCACAGGGCGATGGCAGATAAGGAAAGTGTACAGACAGCAGATTATTTTTGACAGACTCTTGCAACATGGCTCATCTCTCCAGCTCAGCTGGAAAAGCTGTACGCAGGCTGATTCCTTAGAATGCTCTTTAACTAAAGTCAGCTACTGGAAAAAAATACATGTAACAAACTGTGAGATATCAGATAGAATGGCTAAGCAAGCGGCTAACTAATAATMATTTTCCTAGCTACCAGGATTTATGGATGTATAAATATACAAAGCTGAGAAAGATGAATGATACATTAGGATTGGGGTAATATTTTCAATATTCTCTTTCTGCTCTTTTGCAGGAGCAACATTCGCAGCTTAATGCAATAGGACTGACRTGTTTAAGGCATTATATAGCTGTTGTTTAGCACAATAATGTTTCTGGATATAGAAATTATACTTGGAAACATTCTTTTTTCTGGTCTGACTTGGTTAATTCCTGGGAAGGTATAGTTATACTTGCATTACGAACAGAATGCTACCATAGCATTATTCTTATATTGAWAATACAGTCCTAATATAGACATAGGCATAATCTGATCTGCATAGCACAGGATATGAATATTGACCCACTTGATCCTTTATTCAGCCATAAAAATATTCTTTGGTTAATTCATAACCCGTAATGGGCTCAAACAGTCTTCCAGGAAAATATCTTCTCCTAACGTGATGACACACAGTAGAGGRAAATCTCTAAGCAGTGAATTCCAAGGCTCACTGTTGAAATCATGTGCTCTATTTCTTGTATGAATTTCTTAGTTCTGGTTACAGCTTTCTAGGAACAGTTGAAGAGCACTGTAAGCATCTAGTGTTTTCTCCCCTGAAAGCACTTATACTGTAATCAAGTCACTGCATAGTTTTCTTTTTGACACTATAAATCAGTTGAGAGAGTACCTCTTTTGGACTCTTGTTACACATGCACCATTTTTTTTTTCCATAGAACCACAGTCCCCAGGTACAGACTTTGATACCTGTTCCAGAGCTGGTTTCAAAGTGCTGTAAAGGGTGGTAAAATCCTCCCCAATTCTTATATTTTAGCATTTTGTGCCCACAAAGTGATTTTCATAAACTTCTTTGTCACAGCATCACATGATGTTTCATATGGAGCAACCTGGAAGATGAGACCCCCACAAGTGACTTCTCAGAATTATACATTTCCAGGACATTGTCTACGTTGCCATAACCTTCGCTCCTTCCTCTTAGACCCATACCTTGGCATTTAGCACTGCTGCAGTGCTTTCTGCAACTTTAAATCCTCCTGGCTTCCCAAGCGATCMTGTTCACAAACCACATTTGCCATGCCCTCACTATTATTTACCACTTTTTTTTTTTGTCTTTATAACAGTCACAGATCCTCAGCAATGACTTTATGGAGACTTCCAGGCYACTTATAAAAGTGTTAGGTATTTTTGAGCCCAGTACAGAACCCCACTGGACATATTTCCGGTCAGTGAGTGCTCCTCACGGATAACTATTTGTTGTATGCAATATTGAGGTTATTAGCTCAAGCTGACTAATAAAAAATTAACTATATTCATTGCTCATCACTTTTATGAAGAGTATCCATCAGCTTTGGGACTGACAATGAGATATGTGGCTGCGGTATGCAGGCTCCCCAAAGTCACTGCAACACTGAACACTGCAGTGCTGCACCTCTATGGATGATAATTTGGCTCATAAAGGATGATTTWTACACACAGGGTACCTGTGAGCACCAGAGAAGTTAAAAAGGGGAGGAGGAACCCTGAAACTGAGCCTGAAACTTCTCTGTCCAAATCCTTCGCKTGTACCTTATCCTACCACAGCTTTTTGGAATTGACGTGCAACCATAGCACTGTCTTCAGTCTGAGTTTGTATTTTAGTTCAGACAAAAACACATATGAGTTTGCATGAGAGAGAACTACGGGACTAGGACCCTAAAAGTGAGATGCTCAAGAATCCTTTGGTTGAAAATTGCTATGAGGCAATTGCTGTGCTCTGAAAATAAGAGTGTATTTTCAAGACTTAGCCCTATACCCAGCTACAGTTAAACTTTTGGTACCGTTTGTTCTTTTGAAAAGGGCATATTTATTCTTCTCTCCCTATTATGCAACTGTAATTTTAAAATTTTAAACCAGTAGTCTATTAATACTCATCAGTTCTGTAAAACAGGAAAATCAAAATTGTCTTTATATACTTAACCCTGACAATAGTGTGTTTCATTCAGTTTTTTAATGTCCACTTAACTTGATGCTGCACCAGAAAGGCCATTTAACTCCTTAGAAATAGTCCACTGAGGAAAATAAACTATTCACATCTGAATTAAACCAATTTGTAAAAGCATAATTTCACTGCGTTTAATTCAGTTAAGTTCTGCTTGTAAGGGGCTGAAATCAGGATGTCGTTCACAACGTTTTGTGCTTCTGATACAGCAATGGATGTTCAATTTCTGCTTCGAATTTATTTGAAGTTGTGTATACTACAGAATCTGACTCTTGTGAAGCTCATAAGGGTTCAAGGTTATATAAATCATTCAAGCTTTTCAGTCTTTCTGATGGGTAGAATAGACTGCAAAAACCCCTCTGGTTTAGCTACACCTTGCTAGGGTCAAGGTAATTCTTTGAACACTCCTGGAACACTCTGAACTTACTTTTAAATTCACGATATAATGCARGAGTCCTGTAGAACTGGTTACAACCAAGTTGCCATTAATCGCAAATCCAACGTATTAAAGAAAAAGTTATTTTGAAAATGTGGACATTGCAGTTTCAGGATGTTTTCTTTTTTTAACCAGCTTAAGACTGCAGAAAGCTAACCAGACTGCAGGATAAAGAGTCGGGTGTACATCTTCTCTCCTGCGTTCACATGGCACAAAGGGCAGAAAGAGAGTCTAAAGCATGTACATACTCATATGTTCAAGACAGCAACGATTTGTGTCCTCCTGGATACCGGAGGTTCAGTCTCTTGAAAATCTATCTAGGACAGAGCAAGTTGCCGCTTTCCCTGCTGCAGTATGAATTATAGTGACTGCTTCTGAATTAGTTAGTTTAATGGAAGTTCTTATCCTGAAGACATAAAGTACTATTCTGCTGTCACATCTCACAACACTAGTAAAATATATCTGGGGCCACATGCACAAATGTGCCCCAAATAAAAAAATACCTCATCTTCCGAGAGCACCTAAAACACAATAGCACTGCAGAGAAATTAATTTTATTTTCCGTATGATAGATTGTCTGGTTGGAAGGCTCAACATCGCATTGATTTGTTCTGTCCTGAGAAAGGCTCCCATTTCAGAATCACTTCAGGGTTGCCCCAGAAGCTAATGGAAACAAACTGGATGGCAGAAGGAACACACGGCAGAAGTACACTATCATAYTCTTCTCTTGCATGCTCTATTAGCCACTGGTAGCATTAATACCAGTCTTAGAGCAAACGCATGTGTATGCCCATCCAGTCAGGCATCTAACGTGGGGGGCACAGTCACAACCATACCAACGCTTATTCACTTAAGAGTTACACAAGAGTAATTTTACTGAAGTCAGTGGATATTGGTTTGGCTTAGTGAGTGACACGTTACATAAAGTCCTGTGTAATCTTGAACGAGAGCCACGAACCTACTAGAGGGCAGGCTGAAAGGGAAGAGAAATAGAGGAATCTGGTGTTCAAAACTTTGCATTGACAACATGGTCCTGCCACTGGGAAAGAATAACAAATATATTTTAAGATATTGATTCTATCACATATATCAGCAGTGTATTATTAAAGAAGCTACTGAGTAGCTGAAATTCCTCAGTAAAGACTTTGATTGAATCGTTTCCTTTTTAACCAACACCACATTAATCCTCCACTTTGAACTTATCCTACTACGTTGGATCAGCTGTTATACAGCAGATTACATGGAAAACATATGTCAAACCAAATAAAAGTGTGCAAAAGAATCCCTACGTATTGGCAATGTTTCATCTTTTGTGATCTGACTTTTACTGGGATTGTTAATAGATAATGGCCTTCCTCAAGAGGTGAATGGGACCAGCTGAGACAGATTTGCCACGTCTCTTTCTGAGATGTTTTCACTCSCACTTTCTTCCTCTAACTTGAATCCCCACAGCTTGTGGTCTTCTTCAGAAATTCCATTTCCATATCACCCTGTGCCTAATCATGGTAAGCAGGTATGGGCACCATCCTTTGCCACAAGACACAAAAAGAGCAGATATCTGTTTCTTTCAGCGTTTTAGAACAMCTTTTTCTGAATCACTGCTCATTTGACATTTTCTTTCTCCTTCTAAACTAGATGCATTGTGCCATCTTGCTGTATTTAACTGAAAGGTGTTATACCTTCTGTGATCAAGTAATGACAACTGTGCCACACATTTTATCAAGATCTGAATTTAATTACAGGATCTATCAAGTCTAAGAAGGGATGAGCCTTTGTATTTCACCAGGATATCCAAGGAAAAAAGAAAATCTGTCTGCAGACTTAGAGAAGYATTATTATATAGCATTATCTGACAGAAAAACTTGATATCCTGTCAAATTAAAAAGCTGATTTGGGAAACTTTACTGAAACCACTTTTTGAAAAGAGACTTATTGTAGTGTCTTGTTTGGGTATCACCTAGGCTCTTTATTTAAAGATGATAACAGGATAGAACAATWTCATAACGTCTCAAAGGGCAGGAGTGCTTTTTTAAAAAAAAAAATAATTCATTGACTTTGGATAAGCTGTAACAGAGTTTCAACCAAAGAGAATGGGAAAATAAATCACCATTTTTGTTAGCATCAATCTTGCACATGAGCAATAAAATTATACTGAAAGTGAGACCTAGATACATGCTTAAAAATACATTTAATCATAGCCAAAGAGTAGTCAGAGCTGTATGAATCAGAAAAAGATGCAAGAAATCAGTTGTGCAGTTACATATTGACAAAGGTAAGGTAGCATGCTGGCCTAGTTACATCCATCACTTAACTGCTAGTTTGTGGCTYAGTAACTAAGATTAATTTTTAATCTATTTTGATTCCTGTTAAATTAGTTTCTTGCATCTTACTATACTCTAGAGAACTTGCTGAAGCGAGTTCCACCGATTTCCTTGTCTTATTTTTAAATTCTCGATGCTATTATTTTACATACTGCTATAATGCCTTCTTTTAATCATATTATAACTGAACATAACTGTATGAATACAGGTAGATATCAATTTCCTATAATACTCACTGAAGATTTTGTCCAGTTGAAACAAACAAAAACAATGCKATTTTAGCTTCGCTTTGAATAAATAATGAAAACAGCATAGAAAAGTTAATTGTAGGAAACATTTTTTGATTGAGTGATCATGAGTTGACTCAAATTAATGCAAGGACAACTAAAAATAATTCTGTAAATCAGATTCTTGATTTCAAAAGGACAAAATTTGATAATATGAAGGAAACCAGATTGTATAATCAGTCTGAGGGGCTGGACTCAGCCAGCAAGGATACTTGGARATTTCTTAGGGAAAAGCATAAAATATACACACACACACACAYATATATATTTGGATTTGCACCATGAAGGTTAAAATTATATAAGGGGAGACTTACTAGGCTGAGTGACTACACTATCATAGACTATATTATAGGAGGTAAAAAACCCCGATTTGCTCAAAGSAAGCAGTGACTTTCAGAATTAGAAACAGACATAAATATACAAGTAAAGTTGCGAAAACTCAAGCTAAAAGAGCCTTTCAAAGAAAGTAAAATAAATTTAAAAGCCAGAGGTTCTCAAGTGCTATAAACAAAAAGAGATCACAGAAAGAAGGGGAGTCACTTTTTAGTAAGGTTGATGATGATCCAAGGGAGCAGATTGAATTGACTAACAGGAATGTGTCTATGAAAATGTAGAACTCCACAGCTCAGAAGAAAGCAACATACATATTCGTAATGAATWTGCGGGGTCAGAAGGCAAGGAAGATGATCTCTATCCCAGAACTTAAAAATAACAAGCCAGAAGTTTTTAAATACAGCTATCCAAYGGGGCATGCTACTTCTTGTATTAGAGAACAGAAAATGTAATAGCTTTATACAAGAAGGGGGAAAAAGCCATCCAGTCAAACTAKGCAGTCTGACCTTAGCCGTACACGGTGCTTTAGAACAAATTCGAAAGGAAAGAATTAAAGACATGGAAGTGATTGGAAAATGAGATAAAATGCAAAACTTTACCAAATCATGTTAGACTAATCTAATAGTTGTATTTGATAAGTTAACTGATTTTCTAGATGAAGGAAATTAATTACATCTAATTTATCTGGATTTCAGTAAAGCATTTGATACGATGCCATATAGCAAATCATTGATTAACTGTGGAAAACAGAGGAGTATAAAAATTGTACAGTAAAGAGCTGAATAAAAAAAGACAACAAGGGGCAACATTGAACAAGGAATTCTTTCTCTCCTCCTTCCTCTCTCCTCTCTCTCACTAGAGAACAAAGCCTGATACCCTGCTTCTGCACCTATTGACAGGCTTCTGAATACAAGGGCTGCTTGTTTTAGGTCACACTCAAGGTGCCTGCCTTCCCAGGATGCAAGCCCCTTCCAGGAACTAGCTAGTGCATTGGAGTCGTTTTCTCCCTAGTACTTCCACTTCATTAAGATGTCTTCTTCAGCTTCTTGGTGAATCATTCACATAGATGATAAACAGTCATTACTGGGCACATTCAGACCTGCCAATGTGCCAAATATATCATATTCTAGCCCTCATTGTTCCCCACTATATCCCCTATACTTGAAAACTAAAAATCATCAAGAGATAGCAGGTCAGTCAGACATATCAAAGCTCTCCAAGTATTTTGGAGAGCTGATGCCATCTAGTTGAATGGCTGGAAGAYCTATGTGTGCTTAAGTCAAGCAAGTATAATAAACTAAATGCTGAGTTCTATGTCAAGTTAACAAGTTGAATATCATGGTGAATTCCAAAACTGTGTTAGGCTATGCCATAGGAGCTACCACTGAGGCCACTGCAGGTATGTAAGGAAAATCAATGGTTTTCCCATGGGAAAACTACCTGCGTGGAACTCCTAAGAAAGTATCAATCTTCTTTGGTATTTTCTTCACTGATCTCTGTATAAAATGTTGACCACACAATGAAATCTGCAGGTGACGTAAAAGTAGACATGTTGGTAACTCTGAAGAGGCTGCAGATATCAGCCAAGAGGAACTGAGCCCTTCTGAGTTAACAGAAGCGACACTAAAGCTTATACTACAAAGTGCAGGTCACACACTTAAGATGTAGGACTAGTCACTATTTTTTGCAATAAACTGGGATATTATGAGAGAGAATTAATGAGGAAAGATGTTTAATGGGTATACTAGTCMGCTGCAGAATGATATTGAGCCATCGAATTTTGATGCATGAAAAGGGAAAATAAAATCTTAGAATGCATCAGTGGAGATGACTTTCAGCATTAATGTCTTCATATGTCTTTACACAAGGTCCTAGTCTTCTCAGTATTGTCCATTTCTAGCCACACGTGTTTTTGAGAAATGAATTTAAAACAAAAAAGCATCAAAAGAAAGGCTATTATGATGAGCAGAGAAATGAGAAAGCTATTTTGTGAAAAGACATACAAGAACAAAGTGGGATGAACAGGAAAGTGTTTGGACTGGAAACTGAAAGAAAGTTTCTAAGCGCAAGAGTTTTCTCCTAAGTTACCGTCTCAGAGAAGCAATTTATGCAAAGAAGCAGACTTGACCCTGTACAGKTTTTTTTGTCATTTCTTAAGCTCTTCTATCACTTACATAACTTTTAAATACACATTGAGAAAAAAGAAATGGGATTGAGAAAAAAAAAAACAACAAACCACTAATCCTTTAGAGTGGAAGTGGACCATTGATTTAAATACCGTTCCATTAATATTTTCTTTAGCATTCTAAACATTCTCAGATCTTACTTGGTTTTTGACTGCTAATGAAAATAAACCATGAGCTGTCTACAGCATTAAACCTTTGTCTTGAGCCAGTGCAATTAATTCAAAATATTTTTTATAAAAATTCAAATTATCTCACCTGTGTGCAATCTCTTTCAGATATCAACTTTTCTTTTACTGTTACAATGCCTGTTCAACAAAGCAAATTGATTTTAACTTTGGGACAAGAATGAAAAAATACTTTGATCATTATATAAGATTAAAAAGTTGTTTAAGCTAACAGAGATTTTACAAAATCTCTCACTAGAAAAAATGCAAATAAATTGCATGAAACACTAAATTTTTCATTTTTAAATTTTAGAAATTTTWAAATTTGGGGTTTTTAAATGCTTCTGTTTTAAAATATTTTTTGTTGTTCTTTAAATACTTTTCATTTTTCATTTTTTCATTTTGTTTTTGCATTGCCTGTCAATGGAAGCATACATTGTTTTTTTAATTCTTCATTCACTAATCKTTGTCAATTATCTTGAAATCTTCTCTAGCACAGCCAGTATGCATGGGTTTTACTTTTTTTAATTATTTTAAAAAAATCAATGTTAATAAATATATAACTTAAGGTTTAAATGATCATACTTCAATTGAAAATTTGATGGATTTACTCTGTTGATTTTCATTAGGTGGGAATCTGTGCCTCTGTTCTCCCTAAGCCAGGGTCTGATCCATGAAAGAACTTTCCCTTTACCACCAGGGTTATCTAATTTCTTCATGAATATTTTCACATATGGAACTTTGTCAAAGACTTTGTGCAAATCCAAAAAAAAAAAGTATGTTAACTMATTCCTATTTATGCCCCATTATCTCCTATCAAACCAGAGTAGGTTTAACTATAATAAGTTACCAGCAGACATTCCCAGATGGAGACCTCAGCATAAAAAGAACCCCAGGGAGACGTGAGTCCATGGACAAATGAAAGGSCAGAAAGAACATTGAGAAGTTTTGCTTTCCAAATCTGAGAGATTGAGACATTACTTGGTAACCAAGGAACTACTGACTTAGCTGGTATTTTTCCATTTCTCCTCTTACTAATTCCATGGACTAAATATTTTAGACCCACATCTATAGCCTGATTTTATAGATATGGCATAAATTTATACATTAAGTGTTCACTTGCACTGTATAATTCATCTTCTACATATTCCCAGATGGAGAGTTCCTGAGACGTCCTCCTGTTCTTTCCAAACACTGTTAATCTCCAAGGGAAGTAAAGTATTATGAGCCGTCCTTGTTTCACTGGCAATGCTAGTTTCTCACAGCAGGAAAACGACATACAAACCAGGAGACATTGGGCAGTATCTGTTTCACAGAAGCTTAATTGCTGTGAACAAAACTGAAGTCTTTTCCAATGCATTTCCCTCCTGGGAAGAAAGGTAGCCTTTATTTTGTCTTTGGGAGCGTTGCCCCCACCAAGTAATGAGAGACTGCTCCAAGCCTGTGAGCTTCGCAGCTCATCAGAAGAGGGCGTTCTTCGTATCCTTTATGTCCACCATCGGGATTGACTTATCAAGGTGACAATTCTGACTGTACGAGTGTCAAAACTTTGACCACAGCAAAGCAACGCGCATGAGAGAGAACCAAGGTGTATTCTTTTATCCAAAGAAAGAAGCAAGTGAGAAAAAAGGTAAAGACGATGTGTTGCTGGACAAATAAATAAATAGGAGCCAGCAGACATATTATTTCACCGTGGAAAACACCCTGAAAGTCCCACGTCCTAACAGAAGTGGCCAGGGAGGTTTGAAAAATTACCCTATGGAAAATGCAAGACAAGGCCATTTACTTGTTAGGTTCCTACCTCACCTTGACCATTATAATTTTGCATGGATGTGGTGATAACACGCTGTCTGTTCATTTCATTAGAATATTCAAAGATATGTTTGTGAAAGAGTTCGAGATCTCTCCTGGCCACCACACTTAGGCTTGAGAAACAGATCTTTGATTCTCTTTAAAGTGGCTGTAGGGACTTGAATTTGGAAGATATTTCTAAGCCAATGGTATGCMTGTTAGACACCTACATGGATTGCTTGAGAAATACTAATCCATTCCAGAGAAACAAATCTACTGACACAAATGTCTCCTGTTAATTTTATGGTCAATCTGAACACACAAACCCAAGACAAATGGGTAGCACTTATCCTAAATAGGATACATGGTAATAGCTGACTTTTAGCATTTATCTTAAAGTCAGGTGTATCCCATGAAAAGATGGCAGATGCTTTGTCTATTTTCCAGAATACAGGGACCAAGAGAAGCATTTAAATGAGATGCGCCCTTCCCCTAGCCCTTGGTTGTTCTGCAATAACAACCTTTAGCCCACAGACCCAGAGAAAGTCCCTAAGACAACATGTGCTCTCAGATGTTTAACCTTATGTGATAAAGAAATAAAACAAAACCAAAAYCCAGAACAAAATTATTCTGTATTATACCAAAGGCCTAAGAGCTTCAGCTGCCAATTGCCATATTGCAGAGGTACTTGGCACCAACCATAATGTCAGCCTGCGGTTTGATCTTCTGCCAACATACATGGACTCTCACACAGGTTCTTCTTTGGTGTGTATGCTCGATCATAATTTATATTCCCCAGCCACAGAGRTACATCTGTAGTCTGGCAGTGTTTTGGACAATCTCTTTTGTGTGAACAATGTGTGTGAGATGCTCGTGCTGTCAGATCTAGGTCTGTCAGACACATCCCTGACAACGTCTGCTGACCCATGGGGTACCTGAGGACAGATGCAATTAAGTTATGCTTTTCTAAGGCTGACCAGAGATCCAGGGATGACTGGCAAGGCTTCATTTTAGATATTTGCCTACATCAGACTGTATCTTCCAGACTGCTGCAGGGTCCCGGGAACTGCTGAGTATTCCAGCAGTCTGAACAGCTTTGAAACCATAGACCAGTTGGCCAATATCTAACAGATCATCTTCTATCCAGAACATTCTGCATCAGTCTGATTTATGATGGAAGTCCTGAAGAGTAGATTCCYGCTGGTAAAATGATTGGTTGCACTGTGTTTTTTTCAAAGARTCAGCATTGGGCAAACTCCCTTTGACTGCAGAAAGTGTAGAGTTATTCCCAGAAAAGTGATTCTGAAAATCCTTCACAATAAATGGTGATTATTGTTGCTTTAGAAAGCCACCTAGCTTGTTCCAATATACTTTCCCAGACCGGTAAAATGCACACCCTTCACTACTAAGGAAGGWAAATCAGAAAATTGAGAAAATTGTTTTTCTTGTTAAATAGATAYGGTTATGAGCACTGCTGTGAGAAAGATTTTTTTTTCCTTCCCCATTTGATTTGATTTGAAACAGATTTTCTTTCAGGTAAGGAAAGTTGTTTCGAATTAAATGAAATGCTTTGTTCTCAGATTACCTAAATCCCCTATAAATGCTGGGCAATCTTGACATGAAAAGTCAGAACATTTTATTTAGAAAGTACTGAAATTAATATTTTGACATTACTAAAACCAATTTCCTATTATTTTGTTTTTCCTTTGGCCATAATTGTTAGTTCAGCTTGACCCAAATTAACAAGTCCTTTGGTTTCCTACCATAAATGCATTGTTAGCAAATCTACATTTCAGTGTAGAATTATTACCTAACTAAAGTTACAAGAGCAGCCTGTTCACAGTAGTAGCTGGAGTTGCTACTATGGTGCAGTCCCATCACCGCAACAGCAGCCAGCCAGTCAGGAAGGGCAATTAAAACTGAGTTGTGAAGCAGACAAGATAAGCCATAAAGAGTAGAAAGGATCTGCATGGAAAATGGGGTTAGTCTATTGATTAGGAACTCTGACTGCACAGTCAGCAGTTTTCTTATTCCTGKTTAATATGATCGGAAATTAGGCTGCATCCAGATAAGTTAATGGGAAATCACTACCTGAAAAAGAGGCCAAGGTGAAATATTAAAGTTCTTTGGGAAGGTGCAGAGGGATGATAATCATTCAGTAAAGAGACATAACACTGAACTCAGTTAAGAAAGATGGAATATACAAATCCAGTACAGATCTGGGCATCTTAGTCAGTTATCAAAAAACTACAATATGCTATTCTCAGTCATAGGGCTACCCACCAGCCACTGACAAAAGAAGGAAGTGGGAAAACAGGACAAACATTTAATAAAGGGCAGAAATTGAAGTGTGCCTCCTCACAGCTCTAGCATTGCACTCAGAGAATTGGCAAGAGAGAAATTTTGGAGTAAAAAAAGAGACTTTGATGGGAGTCTGGAAGAACATACGTACCTAAATCTAAACCTCTGTTTCTGAAAATCATCCAGCGATTTCAGGACACAGAAATCTTCACATTTGTCTAGGACTAAAACACATTTTCCCCCACTATACTGCAAAAAACAACCAGCCACCTTTACAAGGATAATCATCCTCTATGACTAGCCACCCCACCTCTTTTACAGCTCTCTCATTTCACATCTACTCAGACACAAGGTGCATTGGCTCAGAGAAAACATAACACTTGAGTCTAGTGGGATGGAGAATGATGTACAAGAGAAACATGCTAAATCCTACTCATCTTCCARGGTAATTTCTGCATTTTATGCAGCTCTAGGATAAAACACACAAAGCAACCATGGAAGCCCTACGGAGCATTGCCATACGATACTTTTTGCAAGGTGTCCACCTCTTTGACTGCTCATAAAGCAATATTAGAGAATCATGTGTGCTACACCAGCTAGAAAACCCTTTGCAAGAACACTAAACTCTGGGCAGCTCCTGAGACCCAGGACTGAGTTCAGACTCCCTACAAATCCCACACAGACTTGTGGCAATCAGGGCCACAGCTCTTTTGAAAAAGGTGCTCACTTTGAGTATCAACAGGGGTGCCCACAGCATCCTCCTAGCAAGTGATGCAACACTGACTGATAYCGGGTCTTGGGTGCCATTGTCTACAGCAGTTAGATGGGACTGTATGAAGGCTCCACAGGCAATGAAACTGGAAAATCCTGAGCCTCTGACCAGAAACTCCTCTCAGAAAATCTTCACCCAATATTTTAAGATGYTGATCACAAGCAAGCAATGTCTTGTAGTCAGACACTCCAACCAGAAGTGTAATTCAAAGTATAATCTTTCCTTGTAAAGGAAGGAGAATTGATCAGTTGATATGCTTTAGGCAACCAACTGGGTTTTTTTAATATTATTTTATTTTTTAAAAAATGAAATCCAACATATTTAAGAATAGCAAACTTACTAATTAATCTGCTAATCTTGTTTCTATTCTTAATTTAAAAAAAACCAAGAAGTAGAAGAGATAAGTCTGTGCTGATGTACAGTGGTGCAGGCACATTAAGAAATTATGCAGAAAGAAACAGTTCAGAAAACAGGCACAAAGCAAAAAAGAGTATTCTTTCTAGCACTGGAATGAAAGCTAATGAGCCCTCRCTCATGCAAACAGGATCAAATTTGGTCCATATTGTACAACTGTCCTCCATCCAAAGCATGAGCAAAGAACAAGTTAGCTGGTTAACTAGTACTGCCAGATACTACTCAGTCCCTAAAACAGCAACAGCAGAAGCACAGCTAAATTGGATGCAGCAACATTTACCAAACTGTGTTGTCTGATATCTTTAAGAAGTCAGTTTTAGAAATACTCCTTTTAGAACTAGAATGACAGTGATAGCTTTGAACATGGTGCCATTAATATCTTCAAACCAGTAGCAACCTTGCTCAAAGGCAGCATAGCCTTCGGGACAAGCCTGTCTCTTTTCTAAAAGGTACATCAATACTAGTCTGTGAAGAAACTAGTGTTTCAAAAGGGTTTAAATGAAGAGTGCCAAACCTGATGGAGCAGCATGGAAACATAAGAGAAAGGTATGGCTAGGTGCTCTCATGCTGGGAAGGGAGAAGAGATGGAAAGCAAAAAGGGGGAGGATGGATTTCAAAAGCRATGCTACGACATACAGGAGCCATAAAATATTACCATGAGAAAGGCAGAGAAAATTAAAGGCCAACAGCAGTCTTGGAAGATCCAGCAGAAAAGCAAGCCAAGGGATTCTGTACCTTGGCTGATGAAGCAACTGAAAATGCCTTTGAATGCAGCTTGCGCATGGATTGCTAAAAGCAGCTCAAGAAGCTCTAATTTTTTGTTTTCCTTTTTCAAAGAAAACATCCAACCTCCTTCCACTCCACTAATCCCATCACAAGGAAATCACTCTATTTTCTAAATTGATTTATTCAGTATAAACATGTGTGCCCCTATCTTCAGAACTCAACTGCAGTTCGTCCTTGTTGTAGCCACTTTGTATTTTCATGAAGAAATAGAACATAGAAGAAAACCAAAAATATTTTCATGCTCATCATTTAGGTAAAAAACAAAAGAAACAAAACAAAACAAACCCCAAACCTATTTTTTTTTCCTTTCTGCTGCATAGGTCTTCAACACAGACTAAGACACACTCCTSCCCAGCTTACATCGTCTTATTTCAGCTACCATTTACCAAGCACTGTACAAGTTAGAAAACAAGGATGGTAAGGGGGAAAGAGGAATATCTGAAAGATCACAGGACATATTTGATTCAGTATCCCCCTTTCCCTCAAGAGTTTATTACCTCTCAGAGATGTGTAGAACTTAAAGCCATTAATTGTTTCTAATCACCAGAACTGTCACTCATTTGTAATGCAGTAGCACACAGGATTTTTTAACAACTCCTGCTATACATAATTTCATTTGCGATGCATACTTTCATTTTTATTTTAAATTCTAAATTATTTCCAAGAAATGATATGAAGGGTGATATTTCACCTGTGGAATTTTTTAAAATTATTTTTATTTTTTAAAAAGTCAGGTGAACAGCTGGACTACAACTCAAACACCAACTAAAAAAAAAAAACCAAACCCTAAATACTAATAATTAGTACAGGGAATGGCTTATGCATTCCTTATTAGTGAAACATACCTTCCCGTCCCACTCCATCCCCAAAATGAAGAATTTTCTACTTTTAAACAGATAAATCAGAACTATCATTTATGTAATAGCAAATATGCAAACCAGAATACCTTTCACTTACATCTCTGGATTTGCTGCCTTTTGTTTAATAATATAAACACACACACCAACTATTAACAGATAACATGMAGATTGGTAAGTTACCATTAACGGCTCAGTAGTCCTATTCAATAATAAAGGGATTGCATATCTGAAAAACCTGTTGCCTTTAAAAATGAATAAAATTAGTAACACAGTAATCTTCAGTGCGTGGCATTTGCATAAAATTAAATATGGGCCCGATCAAGGCAACTATATATTCACACAAGTGGTCCTGTTCAAGTAATCAGCATCACCTGCATAACTAGTATCCTGTACTTTGCATTTTAAGTTAAGACATCTTAATTTGATTGGTTGGTTGTACAATGAATAACTGATACACCTTTTGATTTATGCCTGTTGGAACACTTCTGCTAAATTCATAAGCTTCAGGCTGCTTAAATAACAACTTGTAATTAAAAGAACACAGACAACCTTTTCCTCAGTAAATGTTACCCCATCACTTGGAGATCAATTTGGAAGTCACTTTACTGTGTAGCTTTTGTCAAAGCCTTTTTTTCCCCCCTAAAACAATGATCCAATAAAAACAAATGAAAACAAGAAACAAAACCACTATTTCATGACTTTATAACTGTATTTTTCCACATCCATTAATAACTTGAATTTCTGCTTTTAACTCACTTAGGAAATGCCATCATCATAAACTACCCATTGCTCAGGACTCTTTAACTASTTAATTAGCTTCGAAAACGCTGCGAAGGAGCTGACGTTGTATTAGAAGAGAAGCAAAATGAGCCAAACTCCACGCATCCCCCACCCTCTTACTCACAAGCGTTTCTGTAAGCCCTTACCTGCTGGGTAACGTTCGATAACTGGCCAGTTGTCCACCTGTAACGTGGCATTGCCACCACTTCTTGTGAAACGTACTACATGGTATTTTCCATCATTAATGATTGCGTTGATCTCTTCAATAGAGATGTCGTCAGTTCCAACATTAAATTTAACTCCAATTTTTCCCTGGTGCTGCATATTTAAAAAAAAAAAAAAAAAAAAAGAAGAAAAAGAAGAACTAATTAAGAGTTGTTTTAGCAAGAAATAGAGACAGTGTGTCATACAGGGGAAGATTTCTAACAACATCTTCCCCCCTCAGATGTAACTTCTGAAGGCTTGCATGTGGCAGTGACAAGCCTCCTGACAGCTCAGTAAGTCCGGGACATCTCTTTGATGGATAATTGATATTCCAAATGAGTTATTTCACCAAATTGAGTTCTCTCCTTTTCTAAGAGATTCAGACCAAGATGAGGAGGGGGAAAGGAGGAGGAAAGCTCAAGTTTTCTTTCTTCGTCGCCTCCCTCACCTCCATGAGGATTAAACATCATTTTTTCCTTTTAGGCTTTCAAAACGGAAAGCCTTGCAGTGTCTCTTGGAAGAGGCATGAGGATTTTCTGGCTATAAAAGCCAAGGMCCAGCCCTGCATCTCCTTTCTCCAAACCTCATTCATACTCAGTGTCTTCACAAATGATAACAAAGGAGGGAACTTTCTTTTTTCCCCCTAATGGAGGGATTTTTTGCATCATATTGTAGTAGCCCCAAATCGTTAAGACAAGAACAGRCTGACTGACTAACAAGGACTTCCCTGATCAAAGCCAGTGAGGGGTGAAAGGTGTTTGTGACACAGGGACAGCATCTTGTTCCCACTAAGGGCCGAGACTGATTTTTTTGCTGGGATTTGCCTGTAAGCTCCTCTGCCCTGAGCGCGTGTAGGGCTAAGGGGACTTCACACACACATTCATACTCAGGACCAAGGCTGCAGATTTTCCGGATGATTGTGATATTAGCGTGTTTTCATTTTTATTGTCTTTTAATTATTAAGGTGTTCACTCTAATGGGACATTTACATTTTAACAAAGTCTTTTAATGTCTACTAAAAGTTTAACTTAAGGGCTTTGTGATATTTTTTTTTTTCCTCCTATAAAATCAGTTCTATTCCTGAATAAGGACACTTATGAAATTAAGGAGAAAAAAAAAAAAAGCACTGCACAGTATGAGATTAGGAGCTTGTGCATAATAAGTGGAAGTTCTATGTGAAATTTCATGTCATTGGTACTGGTACATCCTTCTTAAGAGTTAAAAAACTTCTTTAAGWTTTTACACCACCAGATGAAACACAATGAAACATTTAACTTTGTACCTCTTGGTCATTCATGTCAATCTTTCAAGAACCAGCTTCACTTCTCCTGTGTAGCTTTTGTGTCTGTTCCCTCTTTCTCCTACTACCCTGGCACCACTCCCTGTAGTAAGTGTATCCTGCAGCTCCTTGTCTCTAGAAGTCTCCCAAGCGAAGAACCCAGGAGTTCTTCCACTTTGTTTTATTCTCTTTTTAAATACCTGACTATTTTCCAATAGTGCTTGCATATTCCAGTTACACAGTTGAGCAGCTGCTGAACACCTTTGGAGAAAGTCCCTCAATGCTTTGGCACTACACTATCACGTCTTCAGCTATGATCTTTTTTTAAAAACAATAAGAGGACCATTCTCTGCTGAGATTTGCAAAGTATTTTTTTTATTTGCTTAGTTGCTTAAATCATGTTCTAAACATTCCTCTTTTTTCCTTGTGGGTTATTTTAACGTTTCTCTATTGGCTGGTCCTACTTTTCCATGCCTATAGGGTGTCAATAAGGGATTCACCTCATGCAGCACACGCTCACCTTCTTTTGCCTCTCATGCGAGTTGCAGAGCRATCTCCCAGTTATCTTGAGAAAGTAACTGTAGCTCTATTTTATTTCAAGTGGTTCAACTATGACTCAGAATAGATTTCACCCATTTTCTCCCATGGATGCAGTAGCTTTTTTGCTTCACCTGTTTCGTTCATATGCTTACTCTCTTTATATAGAAATGTATACAAAGAAATACAACATTGTCCTGGCTTTAAAGCAATTTACTCTTTTACTAATTTATGAGAGGCAGAAAAACAGCATGTAACGATAATGGCATATGTACCTTTTCACAGTACTTTAAAGAAATCAAAGGCTTTGAGGATTAAAAAAAGCTGACTAATTTTACGGTGATTCATAATTATCTTATTCATAACCTACACTTTACATACCTGCTTTCCTATTTGCTATATATGTATGTATATACATATATTATTTTAGATCAAAAAATGACAAGGAAAAAAAAAAAAACACCTTTGAGTGAATAGGACAGGTGCAGGCAAAATGAAGTGGCATAAAAGGCAAATATATCAGCAGCTTTTCCAAAATAAGAGAATGTGGTGCTGTCAATGGTTACCAAGTTACCATTTGTAAATGGCCAGGTATTGGCAAGTGAAGTGAATGYTTTACAGACTTGAAGGCAGACCTTTAGCCCTACTTGATACATAGATCCTTTTTAGTGAAAAAAGCAAGTTTCCCTGACTTMCCTACATTTGTACAGAAGTACTGTGCACAGACACCAAGCATGCAGCTGCAATAGCAAAAAATATCACCCTAATAGTTGATAACATACTATAGTGATTTTTTGGGCTATATTTCAAATATATTTGTGTAGCTGAGAACATGAAAAACTCTATATTTAAAGGATATGTTTCATTTTTTCCACACTTCTTCAGCACCTGTGGGCATTTATGTAACCTCCCATAAAACAAGGAAGCAAATCTGGGTTTTGCGTTTAAATATTCCTTATTATTATATCCATATTTAAGTTTGACTTCTGAACATCACACTAAACATGATATGGAGTACAACCCCATTGTGCACAGCCCTTTAGAACCACAAAATAAAATATGATGCAGAGACCTGACAGTAGATGGGCCCAGACAGATGATGACACTACCACAAAGCACTAAGTCACCATGTATCAGCTTGCAATAAGCACCTCTGTATGTAGATAGTGGTTTTTTTAAACCCTTGCATAATCATGCAGTAGTTTGACTCACTGTCCTCCTCCTTTACTGCAAGATAACGTAAGTCACATTATTTTTCATTTGTCATTGGTTAAGACCATGTGCACATACAGTTATTGTGGATCAGCTGATGTAGAGTAACCTGTTGAGATAACCTGATCCCAGCCCTCAGCCCTGTGATGCTTAATATAATGGCCTGTAGCCCGTTAGAAAGAACTGCTTTTTATTTTTCCTTCTTCTTTTTGGAGCAACATGGTAGTACAGAAGGGGAAGAGACTGATAAAACTGAAGCATACTAAATTACTATTTCCACTTTGCCAGCCTCAGTTGCATAGTGCAGTAGTAGAAATTTTCCTTTATCACTTGTTCTTTCATAATAATCTTGAAGTTATTCTTCCTATCAGAAATGGCCTCAGACAAATGCTGAACGAGAGATTCCCTCTTCAGCACTCTGATGATGGGCACTATGTCTGTGCATTACTAAGTACCGCAATAAGTCAACATTGCTGTTGAATGATATTATCCTTGCCAGTGACCTGAAATAGCATAGCATTTCAGGCTCACATTTCTAGGAGGTTGTGTTTGCCCACTAGAAAAGATGATCATTTCAGAGGTCCTCTGGTAAAAATCAGCTGTGTACACAGGGCCCGTAGAAGTCCACCGCGCCGTTTACGGTTCTTAGCCTGTGTTTTATTTTTCTCAATCGCACCCAGTTGTGAGAGAACATACCAGTGAAATTAATTCCTTTTCCTACTGTGCCTTTATCTAATCTGAGCTGGGAAGGCCACAATAACAGAGTGGAGACATGTAGGAGATGGGAGAGTCGCCAATATTATTTCTGAGAGAGGCCAGAAGAGAGGACACACCTTTAGGAGAAGAGTGAAACATTTCAAGAAGTAGCGCAATCCTTGTTCCGTGTCTGGAAATTTGAACTTCAAATCAGAAGGCACTATGAATACTGCTACAACCATCGCATCACCACCACCGCTCCCTGGGACAAAGCAGCGCAGGGACCTCTGATTCACCTACAGACAAGCTACCTGACACTCTGAGCCCCAACCAGCAGCTCTTCAGAAAAGCTAAACTTTTGGTTTGGAGGTGCTTTGGCCATGTAGCTCTCCTGTTTCTGAGGCYAGGGTGACTTTCTCTCCATGGTAACACACAGGTAGTTAAGCTCATTTGGTGTCACCTAACGTACTACAACGTCTACATAGGCCTTTTTGCACGTTACTGCAACGTAGGCTTTGCCTACAGTTTAACCTCTGCTGTCGAGCGACTTGTAGGAGTCCAAGCTCACAGGGTAAGGATAAATATGTTAATGGCTTCAAAGCAGTTGGATAAAAGCATGAGATATATATGTTTAGCTCCAATCCTACATTCCTAATGTGCTCTGAAACACTAGAATTTTGGATTGATCAGACAGTATAGATGTGTGTGCATGCATGTATACATACCARCCATTTCAAAACATTTTGTCTTCAAAAGCACTGGCAACTACTATTGTACTCTAGCAACTCCAGTGGATTATTTTCAAGCATGTTTTATGAATTGTGCACTCTAAATACTTCTACCTTGGCTTTAACAGGCTTCTGACGAAGCACCGAGAATGCTGATGAACCTGAGAACCAAGCRAGAAATGTGAAATGCAAATCAAGCCAACAGCTGACAGTGGAATTTGTTCCCTGTTGGACCCTAGTTCAGTGCTACTGATCTGCCAACTCCAAATGCTGTAAAACCTATGCTAGTATTAAAAAAAAAAAATATATATATATGTGTGTGTGTGTGTATGTATCTCCAGAATAATGATATTTCCTATAGCATCAGCAAGGTTTTATTGCTCTCTGTAGTAATAATTCTGGAATCAGTCAAACATGAGTGTGTGCAAATTTGGCACAACAGTAGTTTTAGAAAAGACCACAGACAACCTAAGCTCATAACACTTACAACCTTTAACCACTTCCAAAGAAAAGTAATAATAGCGTGACTCCCACAGGTGAACAAATAGAGCAAAAAAAGRATCCAGCATACCAGATTGCATCTTCTAGTGTCAGTCCCTGAGGCACAACTTTCTGGTGAATGCGATAACAAAATCTTAGAAGAARCTGATGGTTGAGTTTGATTTTATTGAAGAATAAATTTCTTAAGTTTTATTAAGAAGAGTGAGATCATTTTCACTCAAATGTAATCAGAAGCTAATATTCTATATTATAGAAATGTATGCAAAATAATTAAAATAATTTCTGTTTTTCTGAATCCTGCAAGGAAGTGCATACGTATAAATAGTACTGTTTGCTTCAGAAAGTGAGGGGAGGGATACATAATGGACAGAAGATACATTTGAACTCCAAGATTAATTGAGTAACTACATATATTTTAGTSTAATGATCCATCAATATTTCTTATTACCATCTAGTATCTTCCAGAAGAAATGTTTCCTGGGAAATGCACAAAAAATATAAAATGTCTGGGAAGAGTTCTTTGAATGAATCCATCTTTTCTATTCCAATGAAAGAAGTTAACTTTCTGGATATGGGTTTTTAAATTCATCCTCTCAGGTATTATGTCATTAACCTAACATCATAAATTACTTTTTTTATGGGTTTTTTTGTTACTGCTTTTCTCTATGAGAAGTGACAAAATATTCAACCTAGTTTTTACCATCAGTAACCAAATCTTTTTACTTTTTAGTCAACTGCAAGACAACACAGCACAGACACAGGCATCCTCATGTCATCCCTCATCTTGAGTACTTACAGTCAGGTTTTGTGTCCCTTCATGAATTCAGAAAGGTAACCCTTTTCAGGGACRGATTATAGCTTTCAGCATATCAGTGCTTGACATACTGTAGAAAATGTAGGAGGGGCTTGAAAATTCTATCAGAGCGCTAGCAGGCAAAGTTATCAGTCATAGGTAGGCACTTCAAGGAAGGAAGCAAAGATGTTTTGCTGATGTCTGACAGAGTGCATCCACCCAGTATTCACTCTTTGATAGACTGGCATCTGACAAGTGTGAAGCTGTTGGGTTTCTCTTTCTTTTCCCAGCAGCTGGAAACACATAGCTACTGTGCAGAAGAGAAAATAAAAAATAAAATAAAAACAATCTTCTCCCTTTCCTGGTTGCCTAAGCCAGGAGACTGAGCTATTCCCAGTGTTCTTTCTTGCCAGTTCCCACCATTTATTTGCAACTTTCCTGATATTTGCTTATTTCTTAAATCCACAGATCTGTAGACCTTATGTTGTGAGAAAATCCCACGTTTCTTTTTCAAACAAGCTTGTAGTTCTGATAATTGTACAGAAAAGCTTAAAACCCAAAGCCTCGCAGGCCACTGCATTGGCAGGCTAATAGAAAGAATTGAAAATCATGTTAAATCCCATGATTTTAAAATAAATGCTTGATTTTTTCCAGCTCGAGGTGTGATACTCTGTGCAAGTGACACTGATTTCATTACCCTCATATCAAATCTGAGTAACATGCAGCAAAGTGGGCTGCCTCTCAATCCAGTTTCCCAGCAATTTTGACTGCTCCTCCTTCATCACTGGACCTGCGTCTGGAAAGATTTGTTCTCCTTTACTTGACGCTGTCAGCCTCCTGGTCCCCCAGATGGTAGGAGTGGAGGGATAAACTGACAATACTTACTTCCCAAACTGGTCCACAAGACTTTACTTGCAGCTGACTGGTCTTTTTGAGCCTCCAGTACACAGCGTGCTTGCATTCAGGAAATTGAATTGAAATTTTGAAGGATATAATTACTTGGCTTGAGTGGTGGCTAGAATCCAAATGYGACCCTTGGATTCCTGCAAGAAGCACGGTCAGTTCTATGTTACCCATGTGCACCCACCAGTCCAATTGCTGCCTAACACTATGCTAAGCCACTATTCGTACTATTCAGAGAGGAAAAATGTTGTCTGCAGAGCCACAAATGTTACCAATATTTCCTRCAGCATCTGTGCATGCTCACCTAAGTGCAAACCCGAGCACACATTTCTCATCTACACAAAGATCCTTCCAGAGACAGTACAAGGCTGTCTATAAACATAAATATACAGCGACAAACCTTACCCCCCACCCCGGCTAATTTTGGRATCCTCAATCAGTTGTTTCATGGATTTTGTTAAAGAGAGACGAAAAGGGAATTTGCAACATATTTTGCTCTCACATTTTACTCAGAAGCTCTGTAAGATCATTTCATAAACCTTTAAATGACCCCAGTTTCATGCCATTAAGTTATCTAGATTTTCTAAATCAATACAGAAATAATAAAAATTCATTGTTCACCAGATGCCCCTGGTTGACATATAAGAAATAGCACTTTCACTGTAACAATATTATGTATGCAAATACGTACAGATGCTACCAGAGCTACTGCACTCTTATAAATGTTGCTCTATAAAAATTAAGCAGCTTCTAGCCTTAAACCAACGACCCTTAAAAGAGGTAAGTGAAATATGGGCCCACTGTCACACTACTTTCCAACTGAGGTGTACCTGAAAAAAAGCTACTTAAGTGGCTCACTAAGTGGAAGAAGTGACACATGACTTAAAACGATTTGTTTATGTCACAAAATGCCATATATGCGCTCACAGAACAAAAAGTGCGGAAAGAAGGTATCACGGAAGTGTTCACTGCCCCAGCGTTTCAGAGCAGGAAGCAACTACTCTTTACTACTATGAAATAATGACTTGTATCACCTTCTGCTTTAAAATAATTGTCCTCAGTCCGCTTTAAGTGTTGTTATAGGAATTTGATTTATACATAAAGCTCAGCAAGTAGAAAATGTAAAAATATTTATAAATCTACAATTCTGACACTTCAGCTCTCAGACTGCAGCTTTCCTGTTTAGTTTTAAACGTAATTCTCACTGCTATATATCATAGCTGTATTATTTCAAGTTACTCTGATGATGAATTACTGAGACGATACAATTACCCTAACAACCAGCCCCCCAAAATGCAATAGCTATGGAAGACATATGGTGTAGAGCCTGCAGCAGCAGCATACTGCATCTTATTATCCACTCAGCATCATTACTGCAGTACACAAAATTAAATTTTTCTGAGAAAATATGCAGTGAAGAACAATTTAAGTAGTCAGCCCTTAACGTGGTGCTTTCTATGTCAAAACAAGCACATGTAGCACCAAAATGTCTTGACYTTGCTAGTGTCTCACCAAGGATTCACAGTTGTGGTGAGATGGTGTGGATGGGTTGAACAGACTACAGATGCTGTTATACCAAACAGAGCCTAATTTGAAGGAAAAGAGTCTTTTAACTACTGGCCAAGGTAACTCACATGCCTTGACTTTGTTCTTGCACACTTATTTTCCACGTAGGCAGSCACCTGTGAACTTGTGCACCTCAAATACAGTATGCCCAACCTGAGGAATGGCATAGTCATTGGGAGCTCCAGCTACTCAAGAATGGCAAACACTGTTCCTCCCCACACATACATCAACACGTGTTTCCAGATAAGCACAGTGAGATTTGAAAATTAGGCTTGCTTTCCACTTTTTTTATAGTGTTTTTATACAGAGATGATTAAAATAGTGTGCTTGGGACTGGATACAGTCATCTGAAGGTGTAAAAATACTCCTAGAAAAAAAACAAACGAGTAGAACCTTGATATCTAATCCACACTGGAAATTGTGCTGGTTTAAGGGTATTGATTTCTGTGCTTAGAAAGGTTTCACAGAACTCTTCTGATGACTTGCATGTCAAACAAATCCAAAATAAGAGTCAGAAGGAGGTATAACTGGGACCAGAAGCAAAGAATCAGCAAATTCTCAAGCAGGCTTTCGTGCTAAATGATTAATAGCCATATGGTCAACACACATGCTCATGAAAACAAAAGTAATAAATTTTTGAGAATCTGAGTCAAAGGGCTTTTCATATGAAAAAGCTGTAGAGAATTATTAAAACCCAAAAATGGTATTAGACACCCAACTCCTACTGAGCTTTAATGAAAACTGAACACCTACCTGCCATTCACACCTTTGATAAGCTTTCCTTTAATATGAACAACAATTTTGAATATTTCCAGACGCCTACCACAGACACTGGCACAAAGTACTTTTTAAACATTGTTTAAATGCAGRCTTTGTATTCTTTTATTGTTCTGATTGACTGTATATAAATGTATTTCCAGAATTGTTTCCTAACCCTTCTTCTCTTGCTTTGGAGTCTCCAACTGGAAACAACCTGTTCCTAATTCATCTTGGCTGCTAAGTATTCATTATTGACATGGACTTACGGGAAAAAAAAATGAAAGAAAAAACAAAAAACCTAGCCCACAAGGTGATGTAAAAGCCAAGCATCTGAATAGTGGACCTAGATGAATATTTTTGCCTCCTATCTGTAAAATGAAGAAAACCCAATATTCTTATTTCAGAAACTTACTGTCTATCTGAAAAAAAATTCRTATCTGCAAAGTAGTTAAGCAGAAGTAGAACCAAAAAAACCCAAACAAACAAAAAAATCAATTACTGGTCTATGAGACAAATGTACAACTGAAGTGAAAAGACCTCACACAAGGAAACACAGCTATGCTATTACCAGATAGCAGAGCTACAACATGCCACGGGTTGGGCTTGGGCTCCCTACAGAAAGGCAAGTCCTGGTTGTTGTCCCATTTTCTAAGCAGTCCTATCATTTCTGTTGCCAGCTTGCTTTCTCTTATCATTAAGTGTAGAGCCATCCTACGGCAAGCTTTAACACCAWGTACATTTTTCTCAATGATAGTAGTTTCCTTTATCTTACCTTTCTTCATCTTGAAGATCTTTCAGAATCAAAACCAATCTGACAATTTCCCTGCGTGCTGTGCTGAGATACGCAGTGTGGAGTAGCCTATTATCAACACCACGACAGAGGATCTCACTTCTTTTGATCACTTAATGCTGCAGAGCATGTAAAAATTCTTACACTGAATACATGTAGCACATGAAATGATCAAACAGCTTTAGCTGACTGGACTGTAAAATCCAACGGGTAGCTGGAAGGGGAAAGCAAAACCTGATAGCTACCTCTACGTTCTCCTCTGCTACTGCTGCTAACAGCCCGCAAGGTTTGAACGACGTTGCTTTGGAAGCTTAAAAAACAAAACAAACCAAAAAACCACGTTGTGGAAGAGAAGTGCCACAAAGTAATGAAAGGGCTGTGTACAGGAAATCATTAGTGTTTGTAAATAGCTTCTATAAGGAGGAAATCTTTGAAGGAAGCATTGCAAATAGCACGAGCACCTTCAACAATATGCTCTTCGAAATGCAAGAAGCTTGCRAGTAAACTTAATTGTATTTAGAAGAAACCTGCCAGATATTTGCAAAGGCTAACCCCAAGCAAATCAGACAAAATCAAAACAGACGTTAACCCACAGCGAGGGAGCTTTGCATACAACAGAGTTAAGTACTGTCAGGCTCTGAATGCCTCTCCGAAGCAGGGAACAGTCATGAATGTTGTTGTCTTCACTGGAACGATTAGCATCAGGTTTGAATGATGTCCAAATATATTATTTGTGTTCATGAACACAATGGTATTTAAAAAAATCCCTAGCAGTATATAACTACTTGCTTTACAACATGTAGCGCAACRGCCATTAACAGCCAAAATTGCAAAATGCATCATTATCTTCAAACTGCACAAGGGAATGGAACAATGTCCTTTTAGTTATAAATTCTCACTTCTTATGTACTTTTACTACTGTTGAAAACTACCACTTTGCAAATGGRGTCTGTTAGGTAACCAACAATCAACTTTTTAAGGCATTATTCCAACCTCACTGATCGTGTACTCCTGATTTCTGCCCTTAGTGCATCTACTTTCTTCTCTTTGTGTTTTTTATATACCTGGCAGATATTTACCTCTGAAAGTTAAAAGTCAGAAGTAACTCCACTGAAGTCAAAACTTCCACCTTAGAAAAAGCAACGTGGTAAAACCAGGGCATCTCTCTTTAGAGTTACTTGTCACTTCCTCAGAGCTTCTGCCTCTTACTGCTATTCTCACATATTGCAGCGTGGAAGAGATGTGATGGTAAAATATTTGACAGACAGCTGCTGCAAATGATGTGGTTTCACTATTTTTATTAACATTCTGGCTTTCCTAAAACCAAGGTTTTCCTAGAAAAAGCTTAGTAGAAACCAGACATGTAACTGTTTTTCATTTTCACACTTCTACAGCTTTAATGTTAGTGAGGGACTATTTGAAAAGAAAAAAAAGGGGCGGATATTACACACCAGAAGACCCCACTATAAATAGCTACCCTACAAACACATCCCCTCCCCGTAGCTCAGCCACTCCAAAACCCAACCTAGCTTGCTGGCATATCTATGACTTGTGACATACAAATCTTTGATTACTTAAAGGCTGTGAATAGCTTTGCTTCTATTTGGTCAGATAACCTTTGCAACTACATCAGGGTAGCAGGGAAGAGAATGGGCATCTCTAAAAGGGAGAACCAAAAAAAAAAAGCAGAGTGTCACTGGGAAGGGGATCATAAACCTGTTAGATCCAGTCCCACTCTTAAGACTTCCTAAAAACATAGCAGGGAGAAAATTACTGCATCTTAAACAGCCTTCTGGGTAGCTTATGTTTGAAATGCCTTATGCTCTGCAGCAGATAACCCAATGTCTTGCTGACTTTGCTAGCATCACAGAGGTGAGGTTTCCACATGGGTGAACTAACAACTCTGGGGCAATTTATTCAAGAGCATTAGGCTCAAAATGGCTTTAGTGTAGCATCAGGCAAGGTAGGTGTGCGTGCATGTGTGTGTGGCTTTGCGCACMCACAGCCTTTCAGATATTCTTCTGCACTAAATGTGATAACTTCAGGGCTATAAAAAGCAAACCCTATTTCTTTTTCTTCTCTTAATTTTCCAAATTGTTCTTTGCCCACAAATAGTCTCATTAAGCAGTAGTATCATTAGAGGACATGATGCAGAAATTTTTTTACCTGAAGTGAAGCTAGCTTTTTGCCACTTCTGCTTTGCCTGTGCAATTGCTAACAGATTTCTTGGCTCTTTCACCACAGCAAAGGGCATTTGTGATTGACAGAGCTCCCCAATAAGCATTCTCTCATTTCCTCTTTCAGCTCTGCACAGGCAGAGGGGACTGCTCAGGCAGAGCATCATGCAAGTTCTGTGCCCATCCTGCTGTGAAGAAACTCCACAAACTCCAGCATACAGAACATACCACAAACAAGGAATCCATTGGAGCTGCTCTGCCACTAAGCTCYGCTTCTTATAGTACAGAAGGACTGACTTTGCCTTCTAGATAATTATAATTATTTTCTGTGCTGCATCCCACACTCAGAAACTAAACTTGAAGTAGAGAGACACGTACTGACAATCAAAACCTTTTCCACCTTCTTTCACCAATATGAATACATCATGATCTATATATGTATGCAGATGCCTCTGTGTATGTATGCTTATATATCTATATATTTTACGTATGCATACGTATGAATGACAAGGTGAGACAGAACATCCTACCGCACACACTCCGTACAGAGGGATAAGACTACAGAACAACATGACAAATATTTGCCATTACTGCTTAGTAAAAGGTGTTCAGGTACTAAGACGATGAGCAGAGTAGGACAACCACGGTAAACGGAATTCTATGGGAATGATAATATTAAATAATAACATTTGTAATCACCTCAAGGCAGAGAGCTTGTCCTCTCGTTTGTTGATAGGTGACGTGCTTTTCTTCTTTATAAGTGACAAATTACAGAAAGGTAAAGTTTGCAGAAGATGTACATTCTTGAGCTTTGCAGTTTTGTTCTTTGACTAATTTAACTAATGCTGTTCTAATTTAAAATGTCTTCAGTGTATCAGTTTCAGTGCTGATGGATGTTTGCCTCCTGCAGAATACTACCAATTAAGAGACTTATTCTAACCATAAAAATAAAATAATGCTCTGTTTATTGTTAACAGAGAAACTAAACTATAATAAAGATTCCTGATTAATTACTTATCAAGGAGAATTGACCTTAATTAGGGTCAACTTYTATGGCAGACAGCTTAATTTATTCTTTAATTTCTGTGTGTGAACACATTTCTCTCTACAGAACAATTGATTCACAACTCAGTTCAAACTCTTCAATTGTATTTTTATTTTATAAAGGAAAAATAAATAAAAATGGTATCTTTTGAAACTGGTATATCTGTTCAGAGTAAGACCCAACTGCCTTAAGTAATTAAAATTAACGTTTACTGGTTTTCACTCCTGTTATCCYGCTGAAACAATTCTTGCAGAGATAGCACTACTAGTGGGATCTGGTCAGTTCTCGGACCCCCCGGTACCCTTAAACTACCAAGTTCAGGTGCTGATATCAGTGCAAGTGTGAGGTGCATCTCCAGACAGATAAATGTTCAGACAGTCAGCCGATGCTGCATCATCCCAAACGGTGCCCTTCTCCCACTGTTTGAGGGGAATGATTTTAAACCAGCTCAGATAGGTTGACACCGCTAATTGTCGTGCCTTTGACTGAAGCACAGACAGATCTTTAACTTTGTTCTCTGCAAATGTAACAAGTAAGAAACAGTAAACTAAAAAACTATGCAATGTGCCTACTTAATAAAATACCTGGGGGTGTGCATGTTCCACATTCGTTAGTGAGACTGATACATAGCACAGACAAACCCAGGCAGCTATATATGAGGAGCAGCTGTGGCATTAGAGAAAAATCAGGCTGCCAAACCTACCTAAGAAGCTGGAAAATCTTGTGCTGAGATGTGTGCTGTCACAGCTAGATGTTTAGCCCTGTGTACCCCAAAGGAGGGTAGCTGGATTCTGTTCCTTCTCATGTATCCTCATAACAATTATTTCAAAAGATTAATTTCCTCAAAAAAAAAAAAATCTCTCCCTCTGACACAGCTAAAATGATTGCATTTGGAAAGGTCTCATGGATTCACTGTTTGAAACTACAAAATTCTCACTGCTTACCATATTTACCTTTATGTACTTATTAGTATTGATACCAAGTAAGAAAAGGTTCTAGCTGACTCTTAGTAACTGGGATGGATAAAAATAGGAAAAAACAGGCATGTTTTCCTTGTGAACAATTGTTTTGTTCTAGAAATTAATGAAACACGATATGAAGCCTCAGGATGCAACTCATGCAGAGGTGTCCTATGATCCACTAGAGAGGGTTGCTTTGAAAACTTTATATAAAAATAAATAAGTGGAAAAAAATCCATAACCAACTATAAAGCACTTAATATCTTCACAGTTTTCTAATAAGTGAATATACCCAAAACCGAATACATTGAGGTAAACCTTCCATATCCAGCGTTTAACTTCCTTCTCATTACTATCCCTGTTGGGCAACGGACTTAAGGTTTGTTGGATACAGAAGCAAACAAAAAGTGCAGGAAGCAGTGCAGCAGGAGTGGCCTTTAACCTTCAAGATTTAGTTTGCGATTTATAATCTCAGAATTTTTTTTCTGGCCATTTATAATCTGTTGATTATAAATTTGATTAAATGATTATAGATTTATAATCTTTTATAATATAAAAATGATTATAGATTTATAATCAACAGATAAATCTACGATATAAGCCAGATTCCAATTACTAGTGAAACCTTTTTACACTATGCTTACAGCCTAAAAAAGCCATTAAAAGAACTAAAAACAAACAAACAAACAAAAACACTAGGCAGCTCTTAACTCAGAAGGATTTAGACCTAGTTTAGAAAACACTATACTCTTATCCCACACCGTGTCATTGCAGGCTGGAGTACTTTCCACTCCAGCGAGCCCAGGCGGTCCCACTTGGTGATTCCCACCACCAGCCTCCACAACCATTCCAAAAGCAGGACTGGATCTTAAATTCTGTTTCTATGCAGTCTCCTGCTTTTTTTCACCCAGATGTCCTGGCCAAGCTGAAGTTTTCGGGTTTCCTTAGTTTCACTTTCTGCGGCACAGCCTGACAAAACAGTGAGCCCACATCTCCCTTGTTCCCAGAGGAAAAGCCATATATAAAAGGGAGCTGTAACATGAAGGGTCAGGTCAGCAGAGCATGACGGTGACTTCAGGGATCTATGAAAACACATTAATGATTAAAGTATCAACACACTACAGTGTTATAATACCTTCCACACAGCCTGGTCCTAAAGCTTTCCTGTGAATCAGTGGCATTAGATTATGAAATTAAGGCTTGCTCTCCCTTGCCCCCATTCTTTCTTATATGTTTTGTAATCCACATACCCTCCCCCCACCCCCTAAAGCACCTCCAAACATATTTTCCAAAGAGAATATGGTAAAACATGTGGACATAAAAAGTACTATGCATAACAACTGTTTTTCTGCCCCCCTTGGGCAATCCTAGGAATATTATTGTTGGTAATAATTTGTTTTGCATTAAAAAGCAAATAAGTGCAAAATAACAAATGCAAACATGGAGAAAATAATGCAGAAATGTGTATTGAATGATTGTACAGGCTTCCAGARTCATTGTATATTATGTAGACTTAGAAGAACAATTCAATGTGGATATTGGCTGCAAAAAAGTATTTTATACCTTCTTGCTACCACCAGAACAGCATCAGCAAACAGTTCTAACCAACCCAGTGAGCCAAATCATAAAGCTTCAGGCAGTCATGAAAAACTATTGATTTTTTTTTTTTAAACCTTTCTTCAGCTGTAAATTTCTACTGATATGTGACAAAAATGTGCAAGTGGCATTTGCTAGTATAGCCATTGTGGGAAAAGCCAAGATTGCAACTTCTCTGCTTAAGCCGCTTGGAAGTTTAATGTGGTCAGCTTCAGACTGCTCCAGCGATCTTGGATCAAATAAAACACAACACATATGTTTCCCAATAGCAATAATCAAAATTGAGGTTTTCGGATTTTGCTGGAAACAAAATTACAGCAAGAAATGGGCTGGATATTTCTTTTTATTGATGGGAAACAGAATCCTAACGACCAACCATGTGGATTTACTTTATTTTTTGAAGTTAGCTCCCATGTTGTTACATGACTGATACCTCCTTCCTTCCCCCCCRACCACCACTCAAGGCTAAGGGGCTGTGTTCTCTGCTCGCTTTGATTGGTGTGTCTTCATTCCCTACGAGCAATGACATTTCAAAAGCCAGGGCTAGGACACTCTAAGCAAGGATGATGCAAGGCTGAGCTACGTGTTGCCCCTCCCTTCTCTAAACATCATCTTACTTATTTTCCCTCCCCCTAACAGCGGAAAAAAGAGCTCATTCCCATTGGAGCTTAGGTCTTCTATTCACCATCAGCCTCTGCCAGTGCCTCTGGGATGACACCAAACTTTTCAGGTTGAAGGTGAATCTGCAGCGCAGGTCGGGCCACCCTCTCCTGCAAACAAAAGCTATAAAGATGGGGTAATACACTTTCAACAGTGACTAGGGTACTCAAATGCAAAGCTGCCAGCAGCTGGTGCTGCCTACGACCCTGTAACCCATCTTTACTACTGCTCTCGTATGAGCTGGAATAGTTTAATTACATCTACCCATAATATATTCACATTTCTGGCTGGCTATACTGTGACTGGAACTCAGTCTCTCACCTTAAATACCCTATTGAGAAAACAAGGGTTGGGGAGGTCCCAGGAGTGCAAACTGACCATGGTTTCTAAAATTATGAGGAGGGAAACTTGGGTAAATATTTCTTTTGCTGCCCACGTAACAAAATGAGCTACTGAAATTATATTATCGGAGTTCCTAACCAAATGCAGCAAAATATAAAAGGACTGTGGATTTGACCAGTGCCTGATACTTCAGACACTCAATACATGAGAGTAAATCAAGTCTGGATAGCGCCACACAGCAGCTAAATGGATAAAAACCATTCACTGCAATTCAAACCTTAGACAATTTTCTTCAAGACCTTCACGTTAGAGCACAGCACCTAAAAGAAAATAGAGATGGGAAGCTCCGAAGTTTCCCTGAGCTTTGTACTGCTCTCCCCGCTGCCTGGAGAGGCTGCATAYTGCTCCATTTTCAGCTGCTGCTCACACCACTTTCTAAGGGTGGGGTGGACCAAATCCCATATTTAATTTAATATTGTAATTCTTGGAAACAACTGTAGCACTCTTTCCACCTTCTAGAGTCATACTCTGGAGAGTTTCTCCTGGTTTGTTACCAGCAGCAAAGCRGTGTAACACAGCGGTGAAGGGGGCTAACAGAGGAAAGTGCACTGCCGTGACTTCCCCCCTAACGCTGGCCTTGCTGCTTTTACCTATGCTTCATATTACGAAGAAAAATACGTAATGACATTTTGTATTTTTAGAAAAGCCTGTCTCAGTCTTCAGCTATATTATTGCTGGCATCCCATTACAGCTTCTGTAGACCAGCTGGTATTTATTATTAAATGAAACTGAACCTCAAACCCTGCTGGAAAATACAGATAGGATGTATATGAAGTACTTGCCTGCACCTGCCAATGCTTGTCTCAACTGTTGCAGAGGATACAGAAAAAAGCAAAAGAGTCTCAGGGTKAGGAGACTCCCAGCTTAATACGTTTTAGTGCCATAGACTACCAGAGTCATTTCAGTACCTTTTTGCTTTGGTTCATCTTTTGTACAATAGGGATAACATCTACGATGCCAGGGAAGATGCGAGGACACGGTGCTGCTCCCAAAAATATGATAACAAAACCCCCASATATTGGCAAGAACATGAAGATCTTTCAAACACACATCTTGCTCTTCAAAGTGCAAGTCAGGACACTGGGAAAAGAGATGATTTTTTGTGTGCCTTTGCACTTTTTCCTTTTATGCAGCAAAATCCTAAGTCTTTTCCAAAGGAAATATAAGCTGAGGCAAAGTGTATATATTGATTAATCACGTCCATATAGTATCTGAAAAACATGTCTGCCATCTCCTCTTTCAGATGTTCTTTTTAGAGTTGGGGTAGGAGCATATTTAGATGGAAGCGAAAATACACAGAAGAAACTGCCTCTGCAATCACATTTCCTGATTAGATCTTAGCGGAGTGCTGCCTGTCTTATTGCTACTGGTAAATACAGGGCAGTAAATGCCTTCAGTACTAACTCATTCTGATGCTCTCTATCCCTGTCTTCTTTGCAAGTCAAGAATGTATATTTGTAAGTACGGGAAGATAAGGTTCATAGGTATGAATTGGGTTTTTTTTATCCCTCAGCTGTAAGTACAGGTCACAACTCCAGGCACAAAACCCCCTACTGTGCAAGGGAAAAAATGAAATCAAAAGCTCATTGTTTTATATAAGAACCACCTTAATAATCTCTTGAACAACTGTATGGCTTTAGGGAGCTACATAAAACAGTGAAAACAGAGATGAGGAAAGGTGCATTTGATCCCTTTCCTCTTGTTTGTATCTAAAAAAAAGGTAAAATTGTCTTAACAAGAAGACATAGAGGTTATGAGAGGAAAGTATCATGAAAATCTGTAGCAGTCCAAGCTTAAAAATACCTTGTTAGTAGAAATGGGATCCAAAAGAAAACTTTGAGGATTTACATGCCTCAATAAGCAGTTATATTACTTCCATACCTTAACTTATTCATAGTATGTACTTGGATTGATAAACATTTCACTGACTTTTTTTTTTGTTCAGAATATGCGTGTGCTCTGAAAAATMAAGAGGAAGGTTCAATTTTCCAAGCTTTGGAGTATTAAGAGCTTTGTTAGCAAAAAARAGAGGATGTGAAGAAGCAACAATCAGCTTTATGACAGGCACTTCATTAACCCACATACTTTATAATTTGCTCACTGAACTATCTGCTTTTCCTCTCCTCTCAGCAGGAACATAAATAGCAAAGACTATCATGAGCTGTTATGCTACTAGAAGACTGTTAATCTTACCAAATATACCGCACAGCATTTACTGCTACATATTTATTTATTTAGATTTAGAGCGTGATTAAAGAGAAAACAAAACCGATATATCTTGAAGATGCATCCCAACTGATACCTAAATTGCAGCACTGCATTTCAATAAAACTCAACTGAGCTGGATAATGTAAAGAAACCAAGTGCTCTAGCCCTGCCAGCAATTTCTRCACATATTATCAAGGTACTATCAAAAATGCGCTGCCAAGGAAATATCAACCAGTGTTGCAGATGGGACCAAGATGCAAAGGGGTGGAAAGAGGAGATGGAGTGGGACCGGCAGAGCTCTTCCCTCCCGTGCAGTGGACAGGGAAATCTGAGTCTGAGCTTGCACAGGGAGGGGATGATAAGGGCAGAGCCAAGCCAAGTCTGTGTGGCACAGCTCCCAAGAGAGGGGTCTGCAGGCACAAGGAGCAGGGCTTGAGGTAAGTTTTTGTTTTGGATCCGGCTGCGATTTTAACAGCTAGTTCTATCAACTGGACTGAACCACCTGCAGCAAGGCTGCATACAACCTCCCTCTCCTCAAAGAGGAGATCTGCAGTATGCTGGGACAGTAAGACCACTTTCTACCAGGGAGAGGGGATGGTTGGTAAGAGGCAAGTGCRGGTATGCCCATACGAGAGGTAGAGAGTTGGGGAACAAAATAATTAAYACTAAAAGAACGCTATTATTCAACCGCAAGAATAAAGGGCAAACAGTGGTGCAATCTCTTCCTGTATTTATTTGTTATGGGTCTGAGCCAACATTCCTCGCAGTGGGAGATTTTTGATAGCCTTCAGTAGGCTTTGATGAGGCCCATATTTGCTCATTTGCACAATGTATTTATCTGCACCCCCGACTGTGTTGATCAGCATGTAGCAGCAAAGTCCGCTGAATGCTTTAAATAAACCCCCCACTTTTTAAACAGTTCTAAGCTCAGATTGAAAAAGCTTTATATAGCCAACATTACCTGAATCATTCCTCTGGGAGAATTATGGACTGAACGTTGAGAAGACATTTCCAACGTACTTAAATGACTATTAATGGAAACTGTGCTCCTAAGTTATTTACGTGCTTTTGAAAGTCCCAAACAAAACACCGCTCAGCAACGGGAATCACCAGCTGAACGTTTCTGTTATACTTATTTGAAAAACAATAAGATAAAATCAAATTCAGCAAAAATGAAAGGTTTCTGCATTTACACCAGCAAACAACTGATTAAAGCATTATGCAGCAGAATTATGTCTGCAGCATCCTCTATTCACATGAGCTCATATACCTCCAATTAAGACCGCTGCACTTCCACAGCTGCAATACACCAGAGGGTAAACTCTCAGTTTACCCCTCAAGTCTTCCTAACCTTATAAATACAGCCCAGTGATCAGGTCAGAACTCCATGGCAACCTAAAGAACAGGAACATGGCTGACTTTCCTAAAAGCCCACTCTGGAACCAGGATGCAYCCCAGATTTCCTGCTCCACTGCGGGGAGGTTACAGAGAATGAAATCCTGGTCTGTGACTCGGCCTGCATGAGGCATAGCACCCCTAGGACGCTACTGATTTTGTAACATAAATTTAAATAGTAGTACATCATCACACTGTTCAAAACAATGGTTAGATTTCAATTGTCAAGTTTGGCCTTGGTTAAATAGCTTTCCTGAAAAAACATTGTTTCTTTCAGAACTACTTTTTCATGAAAGGGACTTATTTCCAAGGCATATTAGTTTCTGACGTATTTTAACCCCCCCAAAACAGTCTGTCAGAARATTTATGACTTCCTTTTTTTCTTTCTGATTAAGCACATTTGCAGTTGGAATGCATCAAGCTGGCAATGCTGGTTTTATCTCATTAGAAAGTGCAAATCCTTTATGCATTACTGTTCACCAGGGTACAGATTTTAGACCATTGGTACAAGAGCCAGTGAGTGTCAGGCTACAGAGCGACAAGGCTTGTAGGGAGAGGAAATCTCTTCCCATTAGACTAACCAAAAAATGGAGGGAAAAAGGACAAACTTTCATACTGACAAGCCCMTGTTCAGATATGAGCATCAAAAAGCAATGAAAAGAAGTGAAATTGGCTCTCCCTATAAATCTTGCCTCTTTTGTAGCTATACATGTGCCAACCGTACCACTGTTGTTACAGAGTTCCTGTGAGGCCTTTCATTTGTAAAAGTCTTTTCTTCCACTAATTCCATTAAAAAGAAAGTTTCATACATGAATATTTGACTGACACATTATTAGGAAAAGTATGAAAAAAGCAGCAGTGTCGCATTAAGCTCCAGTGCCACAGCCATCATCTTTCCCAGCATATCTCTGTGTCTTCCCAACACAGTGCAAAGGCAAAAGGAGAGAAAAGACTATGCTCATTAGGAAGAAAAATGGAAGCAGCTCTTCTGAGCACCCCATCTGCTGCCATCATGTCAGAGACATCACATTTTACTGCTGTCACCAGCAGGTGCATGCAATTAGGTGACAGCAAAATGAACTATGGCTTCCCGGTGACTGTTTCGAGCAGATTTCAGACTGTTTGCAAGTGCATGATAACAGACTATGGGCATTTGCCTCTGAATAATTCCTGGGATTCGCATGAAAAATGTACAGGAGATTCATTTCGTTGTAGAAGACTACTGGAAGAAGCGATAGAGATGGCAACTGCAAAGAAGCAGAGGATGGACGGAGGGCATGGGACAGGCTAATTCAGAGTATTGTGGTTATTACGAAGACAGCTAGGGCCAGTCTGTTCAATTCTGATCTCATTTACATTAATATGCAGGAAAAATCAAGCCCAAAACAAATACTTAGAAATACATTGAGGGTATGTTGAAGGACTAGGGAGAGCACTTGGATCTTTTCTGCTAATTTCAACTAAATATATTGTTACTGCTCAAGATTGGTTAATGCTCAATAAAAGTTCACCAATTTTTATGCGAGGGGAAACTCATAACACAATCAGTTTGGATTGTCGATGATACAGTACAAGTCAGTAACAATGCAGCTAAAAGTCTGTTTTCCCTGCAGAGCCTGTMGTATTGCATGGAAAAAGGAGAAAACACCAGTAAAGCAGACAAAGCAAAGAAGCTCCTGTGGGAGCCTCTCAGAGCCAAAATCACCGCAAAGATGCCAAAAATGGCCGCAAAGGTAAAAGTGTTCTTCCAACCAAAAGCTCCTTTCTGAGAGTTGGGGTTTTCCTTTGTACTTAATCCCAAGTGTTTACAGGACTCTATTCACACTTGCTGGGGAGGGTTCCTTCCCTCATTATCTGAATGTGACAATGAACCAAAAGTACCTTCTCTTCTGTTATCTAAGGTGATAATGGAGAATTGCAGAGTCTTGCCAGGGGCTGTGAGATGCCTTTGCAGTGCTCTCAGAAAATCATCACCCAAAACTGGAGCAAAGGCTAATTTTTCCAGGTTAAAAAAAAAAAAAAAACCAACAAAAAAACCCCCAAAAAACCACAACATCTCTCCCTGGGGAATTATATTAAGGAGGACCACAGCAATGTAAAATATTAAACTGTATTTATTAACTGCATCTGACTTATTAGGAATTTTACTTCCTGGTAGCCAATTCCCGAGAATGACTATTATGTTCTGAATAATAAGCTATTATTTGCCCCGTATGACAAAAGTGCTCCATTTTGCTTCAGTGACTAGCAACGGCAAAGCCATTTTTGCCATGGCTGGCATAAGCCACTTGAATGGGACTAGTGCAGGACTGCAACGTGCCTGAGCAACTTGCTTTAATTTAAGCCAGTATATAAATCGCATAATAACAGAGAATTATTTGTTTCATAAGGCAYAGCTTATTTTAAGAGTGATTACTTTAACACAGCTACTGAGATCGTCTTCTTTCTCCAGTCAAAAGTGTTAATGAGACCACTCGAGCAAAACTGTTTGGAGGATGTTCTCTCCTTAAGGAGAAAGGAATACATCTTTTGAAATTATATTGTATTCCATATTCGTATACAGCAAGTTAGGGAAACTGGGACATTTTCAAATAGGGCAACAATAGTGGAGCAGCCCCCTAAAACATATCTTAGTAGGGATGTATAAGTTATACGCTAAATAACAAAAGCAGTTTCCAAAGCAAACAACTCATTAGGTTATGSTTCTGCCTCCTGTCATCTTATTGTGAATTTCATAATATCTGATCTTTTATCTTAAAAATTTAGCTATTAGTCATGCTATGGGAAAATCTCAACTTCATTTATTTATTTAAAGTTACATTTCCAGCTGTGAAAAACACAGCTTGAAGTTTAAGCCACCTGAGGAGCTTAAAAGGGTTGTTTACTTTTTTGTAGAATCCCATAATGTAACGATGCAAGTGGCATAGTTCAAGTGCTGAAATGCAATAAAGCATGTGATGCTTGAGAAAAAAAACAATTAGCTATGAAGAAAGAAAAACTTGCACTAACAGGTGACTGAATTCACACCACTAATTACTGCAGAATATAAAACACCATTTTCAATAACCAGAAATGCGTACAATTCTTTTTTTATGAATCAAATGTCTTCCTGAATCAGCAGATGGACTCAGTGCTGTTGCTGTTGTTCACAACTTTCTCAAGCAGCAATGCAGCTGGAGCTTTTAATGGGAAGCTCAGAAAACACTGCACCAGACATGTCTGCAGAAGTGACACTATTTTGAGAATGGAAGAGTGAAGGGGAAAAGCTGCTCTTCTCCACCTTGCCCCAGCGTGAACTTAGGTAAACGGSCATGGGGGGAAGAAGCATCACCTCCACGTAAGCACCATTTGTCTTTCCAGTTTCAAAACATGTTCTTTGAGCGCTTCTCCAGTGCTCTCAGACCCCATCCTATTAAAAATTTCCACACAGTAAATTCAGGCCCACTAACTTATTCTTTTTGCAATAGCCCTCGCTGGCACGAGGGAAGTGTGAAGCAGTGAGGAGTCTCATTAGTTAACAGCCTGTATTTGGTCCCCAGTCATTCAAATCAAGGAGAGGGTCGAAAGCTAAGGCAGCTCTATGAACTCCCTATGCAAATTAGCTGCTCTTCCTGTAAACTACGAGCATGATTTTTACCCCCCACTACACTGATGTTAGTGCCATGGGAATTCTCTGGGTCAGGACAGGAATTGAGAGTGAAATAGCTCTTTGTTTCACTTCGACCTGTGCCCATGCGATAGCAAATAGTGCCTGCATGCGAATAGCAACCGTGTCAGGCTGAAAAAAAMCCCAAACTTCACAGAGGACAGCACTTTGCACGATAACCAGGTCACCTAGACATAAAATGCTCTGATTAAATTAGGGCAGCTATGAGGCAAGAAGGCGAAGGCAGTATCAATGTTTTCTCATATGTAAAGATATTAGTGAAGATTCTGACTTCAGTAATATTTTCCAGCACAGCTAGGCTTTAAATTTAATGAGAACCTCATTTATATTCTGCAAAAAGGAAGAGAACAGTAAACTGTGTATATACTGGAAATCAGCAACAAATAACATTGAGGCAACCAAATAAAAACACGTACTGGTAACTTTTATCCTTCTATTGTGCTCACTGGCCTTATTAAAACCCTAGTTGGAGCTGCTATCACAGCAGCCTCTACCCTGCAATCCTAACATGCCRTATCGATAATCTCTTTGTTCAGTAACAGCTGCAGGGATCCACTTACCGAGTTACAGCTACAGGGACAAACACCCGAAGGGGCTGCTATGCCAGGGAGACCCTCAGCACAACCAAAGCTGGTGTCTGATACAATATAAGGAAACACAGCAGAGAAGAAACTGTTTTTTCCTTCTCCATCACCACTGAAGTTACAGGGGATTGCAGACTTCTTCAAAGGATGGCAAGAACAAAGCAATAGAAACAACAACAGAAAGGGTGGAACAGGGGGGTGGCTAAAGGCAATACAAGCAATAAACTCCAATTCCATATGTTTGCCATCTAACAGGTTTTTAMATATATGCCTTTTGATCCTATGACTTTAATATTAAACTTGGCGAGTAGGGAAGCCAAGCAATCAAACAGTAATCTTTCTGCCCCACTGCTGACCTTGAGAAAAGATCAAGACAAGCTTTTTATTTTCCTTCTTTCTTCTTTTGCTTTTGTAATTTACATTCCTATATATCTAGCAGAGCTTCCTCCACTCCTAGTTCATTTTTGGATCATTACTTGAGGCTGCAAATGCAATTCAAACAATAGGAAGGAAAACAAGTACTGGAATGAGTTAGGAGAAGAGAAGTTTTTTTAATTTAAAAAAAATAAATAAACCCCAGAAATATTGCAGCTCCTTGGCTTGCTGCAGAAAAACATTTCCAGCCCCCTGACAGAACATACTTAATATAATATTTACAAAACAAGCCAACTGGAGTCAATATGTACAACTCCCTTTCTTTGGAATATATGGTTGTGCGTCTCACATCTGCGGGTAGCTCATTAACATTAATGAGAATTACGTACCTGAAGAGAGAAGTGAAAGCATCGGTTAAGAAAGCTTCTGGTTCAGACACACTGGCTACTCTGCTGGCTGCCCCGAGGAAAGCAAGAAAGGAAATTGCTAAACATATTTTGCTTCATTTCTTTAAGTTATAGTTGGCTGTAAATTACATTTAATAAACCCATTATTCAAAGTCTTCTGAGAACATTCAAGCAGCAATAATGTTTACTATCCCAATGTACTGTGAGCTCTTATAAGCCATGTATCTTACTGAAAGTCACTGGGCCAGTTCCACGGCCACGATTCTCATGAGCTTCCTTTYATTCTGGCAATTAGGCCATCTGCCAGGAGCTGAAATGATTAGCAGTAAAAAGAAATGCAATAGCTCTGCTTTGCAGTCTCTTCAGTCAGTCCTGGTTCCCTCAGCCACTGGGGGCACCATGTGAATCAGGTGAACAAAGAACAGTAACAGAGGACTGTCAAAAAGGGGGAAATTTTAACGGAGCATCATAAGGTCAATGTGAAAACAGAAAAAACAAACCCGACTTGTTCTCAGTGAGATTTCTTTCAGAGCAGCACCAGGGATTTCGTCACWTCCCTTTTATTAATGTCACACACCGTGGTCCTCACTACTGCCCATGAAACTTCTACTCTTCTGTTGCTTGCTCAGTCAGGCATTTGATCAAAACTATTACCTTTTATCTATACATGTGTGCATAGGCATACATGGATCACATTCTTGATTAAGGCATTTAAGCACTGCTGTGATTCAAATAATAATACAAATAATGGATTAACCAGCAGTGGACATTAGTTCAGCTGATGATCTTTAGCCTCCTGCCTTGAGCCTGCAGGAAATCAGAAGTCCTTGCCCATAATTGAAGCTGAGATGTACAGAGAATGGAAATTCTGTTTGGCAAAGGAGTTTGGATTTTAGAGCTCTGTTGTTTAAAGCAGCATGAAACCTGCAAATTTTAAAATCTTCAGAGAGAAAATAAACAAATCTAATACATTAAGACCAGTTTGATGGAACAGCATTTTCCAATGGGAAAATAATTTTATTAACCTTTCTTCCACTTAGCTGTAATATCAAAGAACATAACAGCTTTAATGCTGCCAAATAATAATAATAATATCTTTAAATGCCCTGGACAGTGTTGMTGAAAGCAACAAGTGGGCACTAAGGTGAACCGGTGGTAACGTACAGCACAAAATGATCCCCACATTGCTCAGCAATTTCCTTTCATGACGTAAAAGTGGAAAGCTACCTTATTTTTTATATGAAAATTTTAAAAAGGCCAAAATGAATTCAAGTGTAAAGTGAGGAAGGACACATGCCCACATTCACACAGTATTGCCTTATTCCAGAAGACTGACAAAAGTTGAAGAATGATAGAGTTTCAGTGACTATAAATATAATCATTCACCAAAATTAGCGATAATTTAGCCATGGAAAAATGTTTCTAGAACTGCCAGCTGATCCTCCAAGACAGTTATGTGCACGTGCTGTCTTTCTGCCTCTTTGAAAAGAGGTTACAGAAAATTACCTTCCTGCCTAACCCTCCAAACATTGTATTCTCTTATGCAATAAACAAACAGATGTTCTCATTTTTCATTTTTGTCTTTTATCACTAAGTTCCTCATGCCTCCTAAAATTGTGAGACTCCTCTCCAGTCATGGGGGGGAATAGATACGTTAGATGGTAAATCCAGGAATGATCTTTATTCTCTTTAAGTCACAGGACATGTCTACTACACATTCAGTCACCTCTATCTTTCCAGTGCATCTAACAGAGTGTTTCCTACATCCCTCTGGCAGTAACGTAAAAATATTGGATTAAAATAATCCAGTCCACAGAGCGAAATCAAAGATGAATGTGGAATAAATAAAATGGTAGTGGTAGTAAACATGACCTTTATCGTATTAATTACAATAACTTTTTCTCTCTTCATCAGTTAGCAGGTGATTCAATAAACACATTAAAAGTGTAGAAGCTAATTCTCAACAACCTGGGCTCTGCACGCGCTTTTGCGTCTCATAACTGAAAGCCACATGCACCGAAGTAGTGTCTCGGACACCAGGATTTCTCTTGAGGGTGTTTGTTGTTAAACTGGCAATCAAAGCCAGGGGTTAGAGAAAAGAAATTGCCAAACACCAGGCCACACTCATTATGTCTAGCATCTTCCATGTAAAAGGATACAGTAGCTTTTAACCAGCAACCAMGTGCAGAACTGGTTGTACTTGAAAAGCACGTTCTGGCTTTCTGGTATCTCTATTTTTTTTCTCCCACAAACTGCCTGAGTAAAGTCAATTATAACACTCTATTTAACTCTTCTTGTAAAACTCATATGTGAACTGTTTAGGGATCAAACATAAAACAGTGTTAGGAGAAACAACCACTCTATTTTCCCAACAAAACACCACAAAATTTCCAAGGACAAGGGGTATGCCAAACTAAAAACAGCAAAACCCCAAAAAATCACTGTCAGAGATGAAATGCCACGGGTTTAAAAGTGCCAAAGAGAAAAAGAAATATTGGAGCATTTCATCAGTACAAAGCACTTGACAAGCCTCGGTTGACTTTTCTTGAAGAAGCTATAAAGAATTTGGAGACAAAGAAAGAAAAGTATGGTGCCGCAGAAGAGGAGGTGTCAGAGTCCCTTGTCTTGGTGGTTTGATCCAGTGGTACCTGGATTCCACACTGTCCCACTGCGCACTTACTCCTCCAGGATCCTCATCCTCAGAGATACACCACTATGGCACAGTTGTGTCTTCTCAGAAGAGGCTGAGAAAAAGCCCGATTTGCAGTTATGATTCAAGAAGGACAACTGACCTGAACCAGCCATACAAACCCAAATATATCTGAACACAGACTTCATCTATAAGTTAGGACCAGAAAAACTTGTAGAGGAAAAAAGACTGGCACAAAAACCTCCCGCGAGCCAACCAACATGACTATTGTTGCTGAAGCAGATGTCAAGAGACAGTTCAAGTTAAAAACTGATGGTTGGTGCGACCCTATAAATCTTCACATGTGCCTGTGAACTTGATAGTTTTAATCTAAACTAAACCAAAGCTTTATTATCTCCACTTGCAACAACCTGACTGATGTCAATGGTACTATACAAAGGGAAGTTCAGACTCCAACCTTTTGTTTTTACTGCTGTCTTCACCCCAATCAAATATTTCTTCTAGGTTAAGTCTTTCTTAAGCATTCTCCTACCCTCTTTTGCAGGCAAAAGTGGTGTGACACTTCAGATGAACATCTCTCGTTATCTCAGCCTTTGAGYCCACTTCATCCCTGAAACTATTCAGGGCTCCTGCGGAAACTTTAGTACTTTGAGACCGAGACTTTTTAACCCTGTTGCAGTGCTGATACTTTTCATCACCGCTACACTGTTCCCATCTAACCCGCCAGCTGCCCAGCTGCTTAATTCTTCTTTACCCTCCATGAGAACAGGAGGAGCGGCTGAGGGAGCTGGGGTTGTTTAGCCTGGAGAAGAGGAGGCTGAGGGGAGACCTTATCGCTCTCTACAACTACCTGAAAGGAGGCTGTAGAGAGGCGGGTGCTGGTCTCTTCTCCCAAGTAACAAGTGATAGGACGAGAGGAAATGGCCTCAAGTTGCRCCAGGGGAGGTTTAGATTGGAYATTAGGAAAAATTTTTTCACTGAAAGGGTAGTCAGRCATTGGAACAGGCTGCCCAGGGAAGTGGTGGAGTCACCATCCCTGGAGGTGTTCAAAAAACGTGTGGATGAGGTGCTTCGGGACATGGTTTAGTGGGCATGGGTACTGGGTCGATGGTTGGACTCGATGATCTTAGAGGTCTTTTCCAACCTTAATGATTCTATGATTCTTCACTCATAAGGAGTTTAGCCTGCAAATTGCTTGAATTAGAGGTTATTTCACTCTCATCCCACATGTCATGACTGCCACTATGAATGCATTAGTTCAAGTGCAGATAACATGGTCTTCATTGTCCAAAAGTCCTACTACTCTCCCAYCTCAACTTTTCTCTCTTTTTCTTCCAATACAACTCCTTTCCTAGATGCTACAGATCCTTTGCTAGCATTTKCTAAAGTAGGAATATAAGATGAAGAAAGCATTTTCAACTAAAAGCCACTGTTAATACACAAATTTGACCAATCTCACCAAAATTGCTCATGGGCAAACCACTGGTTTCAACGGGTTTTTAGATTCTACCTTTGGACTCCTGAACATGCAAAGAAAAACAGGTGGACAGGCTTGCTTTGCTTATTATGTCTTACGTAATTCTTATTAGCACCATGACAAATTGATCAAAAATGGAGGTGAGCTTTTAGAACTACACGGCAGTGGGAGTGCAATTRAAACTATTGTCAGAGATAATTCCAACAGGCCTGGCACCTTCGGGTATGAAACCAGAGTCATGAGTGTCCTTGTGCATGTAGAGCTTAAGCTATCGCAGGCTTTATCTTYGTTGTAGAGGACAGACTGAGCCAACTTAGGAAAAAAAAAAAAGAAAAAAGAAAAAAGGACAAAGAGAGACATTCTTCTGAACACTGTCCTCTCCAGCAATCCTTTCTGTTTCACTGGATCTTAAGGCCATTTTCCCCATGGGTAGAGTGGAAAAGCCACAATGACTGGAGGAGAACAAAAACCAGAATGCAATTTCTTGTGGTCAGCAGAGTAGGAGCCTTTCAATTGCTACTGACAGCATGAATATACATTAGTCATTTATACATTCATAGACTTCAGCCGCACAGTAGTTGAATGTCTCACACCCATTCAAAATGTATTCTTCAGGCACAGAAATATCCCTTTTTTTATTTTTTCATTTTTACATTGTGTATGTGCTTATATTGTAAACAAATGCAAATGGTAAGAGGACATATTAATTATCATACAGAGTTTGCCAGGGGCTTTCTGTTTCTRACATAAGCTATTCTATTGCGAGATCAGCCCTCTTTTCTATGATGCTGGCGYTAAAAATAAAGAATGAATCATAAAAAAAGACAAGCTAAACAAACCTTGCAGAAATTACTTCCCATGCTCAGGTATGCATCCACAAACTACAGTGCAATGCAGAGAAACCTCAGCTAGCTTTCAGTGAGCATCCCACCTGTGACTTCTCAGCTCAGTAAATCAAGTTAAAGGGAGCTCCACARTGCCACAATAGATTTCTCCTGACCTCCAAGCAGTACATTTACAGCCAGTTTGAATAGTCTTTGTATCCCACACTGCAGTCATGAAAGTTGATATAATCCTTGAAAGCTTACCAAAAGCAATAAGAGACAGACGGTTATATTAGATAAGAAAAATAGATACAATAAATCCATTAAAAACACTCTCTCATTTGGAACTCGATGACTATAGCAATTGGCTGTGGAATACACACCGAATACAAAACGTCTTCTGCTCTTGGCWTCTGGTTTACCCAAAGGGGAAAAATAGGAAAGGAAAAATACAATAGTATCTGATGTTTATTCGGGTATTCACAGGGAAAGACTTGGGTGTTGGTAATCTCAGACCAGTTGCAGTTGAACAGTGACTCTACCACAACATCTGCTACTAATTTTGACATTATTTGAGATACCTCTCACATGTCTGGGCATCTGGGCTAAACAGACCATTGAAAAGTACAGCTGAAAATTACTTCCACTGAAGGCAGTATTCACTCAGCTGGCACCTGATGATGCACTGAAGCACCTAAACTCAAAAAACCATTTCAGAAAATGGTAGCTAACCTTCCCTGGCAACCTAAGGCACCTCAGTTTAAAACAGTCATTTCCCTAGACAGTGAAAGTTGTGTTCCCTTTTATCTCTTTGTTGGCTAGGGTGATTATCGAGTGGTCACATTAGGATACTTTGGATTCAGATATGAAGCATCCCTCTCTGTCCTCTCTGGAGACCTGTTTTCTAAGAAAGAATATATTCTTTCTTTAAAGAAAGAATATATAAGAGGATTTTTAGGAGAAATGGCAAAAGTAGTTGGCAATTCCTCAACTTCGTGAGGACCAAGCCTGGATCTACTTATCCTTCATCCATATCACTCCAGAAGAGCAAGTTGCAAAGACAGTTTTTAAGTAATCACACAGTAAGGACCTCTCACAGAGAAAGGCTCCCAACTTCCTGGTAGCTTTTTACTATTTCAGGTAGTTAGTATTAGCCTCAAGTTTATTGCCACTGCCCAGCTGCAGCTATCTAAGCATATCCTACACCATCAGTTTTTCTGCTCCTCCCCAGTAGCTCTTGAGCATCTCCAGTCARTATGACCACAGTAAAGTTTTCTTTCACGCCCTGTTTTATAATGTCTTGCTCCATGTGCCACCCAGAGCTCAAACTGGGCTACATGCTGCTAAGACCTGTGCCACTGTGTAAGAGCTCTCATCACCTGCTCCTGATATCCTGTTCCTTCAGGGATGACTGTGAAAGTTCACAGCATCTTAGAACAAGGCTCAGTGATGCTGCCTGACCAGCAACACACAGAATATTGCACACAGAATATTACACCAACCATTATTTCTGATCCTAGTACACTGCTGTTAAAATAACTCAGTTGAAGGGGCTAGCATAGTGCTGTCCCCTGCAGAAACTCCTGTCTCAAGACTGTGAAACCAGAAAACTATCTTTTAGATAACATCAAGAGACTCAGGGCAGGGAAGTCTAATCACAGAGCAATATCYTGTCACTTGGTGTTTGTAGTGTTTTGCACCTCTGTGTAGGAGTGTGGCACATATATGATTTTTCTAATTGGTTTTCAGTCAAATCATTCCACTGAGAATAAGCTCAGAGCACTTGTAGGAGGCTGGGGAGCTAGATGGGATAATGGAAATGCTACTCTGGCTCTCAAGTTTTTTGCACCTGCATTTTGAATATGTTCTTAGCTCCTGCTCGTTTTAYAACTACATAATGGTTGAATGATACTCTACTTACGGCACTTCTCATTTATTTATGTTGGCTCCAAATTGTCCAAAAGTTGGATAAATAGAGTAAAATAGAGGGCTATTTGCCTTATGAATGGAATGAAAGAAGCAAGTGGAAGTGAAGTAGCCCTCGATTTTATTTTCCTACTTCTCCTTATAGTCCATTTTGTGAAAGGCACAACTCAGAGTTATAAAGTATCTTTGGGTCATTGCTCATTCAGGCTGAAGTTGAGTACAGCTGTAAATATACCTCTTTTTTTTTTTTTAAACATGTGAAATTTAAGAAACATGTTTTTAAGGCATCTTTACTGTCATATTCTTCATTCCTGAAAGGAATGATTAGGGACAGAGCAGAACAGAGCTTGAGATCCAAAAAGGTAAAGCGATTCATCGAGTGAGTGAGCTTGGGTAGTTTGGGTTTCTTAGCAAATCTGTCAAAGCCAGAGCATAAGAAAAAGTAAAATGGTAAAACGGTATAAAAACAGCTTGTCTAAGGTCCCAGCCTCCTAACATTATCAAGAGAGGCTTAGGAAGAGAAAAGAAAACTAAAGAAAGAGACAAACTTTGAAACTAGGAAAAGTTTTTATTCTTGCAGTTGAAAAGGAAGAGATTCCTGGAGGTCAGCTCCATCAAGGAAACTCAATTCACTGTTCAAGCGCATCACTTTCAAAGTTACAATGCAGCTCTTAAGAGCCTCAAAGAGTCAGCTGCTTCTGCATAAATCACAGTGCAGACAGTTTCTTTTAACACATTTGTTTCTTTTAACACATTTATTTCTTTACCCATTTATTAGTTTGGTGGCAGGCTGCTTAATGGCATAAAGCTTTAAGTAAACAAGTAAATAAATAAATATATGCCAAACAACAAAATCAAGGTAGAGAGATTTAAACATGATGCAAGGAGGAAAATGTAGATGATAAATGCTGGTGGCAAAAGGTGAAATATTGAAATATTCAGTGAAATGAAAATAAGGCATTCAGTTCTGAGGAACAAAATGAAGAACGACTGGCAGGTAAACAGCTCACTTTTGCAACGGTAACTCATTTGTGAACATTTCAGCAGCACCTTTCCCTTTGCTTCTCCCAGTTTTGCTTCTTCCCCAATATTTACGCAGTTAATAATAAACTTCTTAAGAAACGGACAAACCTGCCAAACAGAGAACACCACACTAGACGAGTGCAATACCCAGCACAGAAATGAAAAGGTGGTGCAGATTTCATTCTCCCCCCACCTTGTGACAGACAGGAAGCTTTTTAACTTCGTCTCCTCATATGCCAGTGCCAAAARCCTATCCACCTCTGCTCTTCACAGCTAAAGTTACAGCTATTGCTCTCAGAAGAACAGTTTTATGCCATATATTTAAGCTAATTTTTGAAACCTATAACAATTAACTCAGGTTGAGCTGACTGATGGTGAAATATCTTGGTACAATCCCAGTTAAGAGGAAGACTGTCTTTCCATTCATTTTATTTTCATCTAATTGTAAACAAACTGGCTTGTTCAGTCAARCTAGCCAAACATGCTTGCAAGCAAACACTGTAACTGTCTTCCATGGAGAAAGACTTCCCTAGTGGGAATTTACAGCCTGAGATCGCATGTGCTGGACTAAGAGGGTGTGAAAAGCAAGAGGCTGCACGTGAAGGTAGAGCAAACCAGTGTTTCAAGCTTGCGTATAATGCAKCAGTTTGCTAGAGAAATCTCAAAATGGGGAGTGCCTAATAAATTCATAGTATTTTGTGGACCTGTTACCTTTGATTTTTGTGTGGCCATTGACAGCAGCTAATATACATACCAGCACTTGAATAATACTGTAGCAGAGGCACACAGCTGTGCTACTGCTCCAGAAAAAATAAAGGGCTTCAAAATCCCCAAAGGCTTGAGTGAGAACAGCAGCACTGCAAACAATTCATATGCCATGGACAGGGTGCGTATTAGTAACACACAGCAACTATAAAACTGTTTGATGAGTGGAGCTAAGTGAAGCTCTAATGTATCCCTTTGGCTGGGTCTATCAGTGGGGTCAAAAGCACCCCTACCCTTTTATAGGTTAGATTTTTTGCACGGATGTATTTGTGGTTAGGACCTGTGATATGGCAGCACTGTCCTCAATCAATATCTGACAGAAGCAGCAGGGATGATCCTTTCTAACTGAATTAAACATCCTTACAATGCCCTCTGGATTTTTTTCCTTAATTTACTATTGTCCTAGCAGGGAATTCCAGTTCTCACGGCCGCTTCACACTGGCTCTTTCAGATGAACAAGTCATTTCAGTGCTTCACTGACTTGAACTGCAGTTGCCAAATGCTTGGCACATCTGCTAAGACCAAACCATTCCAACTCTGCAGACATACAAATGCCTTATACATCTTTATGGTCCTCAGTTTTCCTGTCCTTGCAACTCTTGAGTTTTTAAGAACTCAGTCTTTCTTCTTCCTCCTTTCTCCCTCTCTTGCTACAAGTTCATGACTACCTTTTTCCCCATCTGCATATTTGATGATATTCAGTGTCTAACCAAACAGTAGTTTTAGGCTTCAGGTGGGATAATGTCACTGAACTCAGCTGGAATTTTGCTTTTGGCGACTGTACAGCCAGGAGCCTGAAGCTTTAACATCATCATTTGCCCCACAGCAGAGGAAAGCATATTCTTAGCTTTATAGGAACTCAATTGAATTTAACAGAGTTCATCCCAAGGGTCAGGAATCACTTGCATAAATGCTGAAATTTCAAAATAAAATGTCTTGAAAAACTTTCCAGATCTTCTCTCTGAATGCCTGCATTGTGTAAGTGCTGACATAGGCATGCAAATCGCAAGATGGGGTTTTGCAAGCTTGGTCATAAAACAGATCTACCCTAATGTTTATTGAGAACAGAAGGATACTGGTTTTAGAGTTGTAAAAAGGTTCAAAGAGAAATGATACTGAAATACAACAGCATACAGAATTAAAAAAAAAAAAAAAAANAAAAAAAAAAAAAAAAAAAAAAAAAAAGATACAGGGTGAATCATAGCTGCCTAGCCCTGGTTTGGGTTTGTTTGAAGAGAACATATGCTTTCTGGGACTGCCAGTTGAAGAACATAAAGCAGAAACTCTGGACAGGACTTCTGATTTAGGAAAAATTCAAAGCCAAGTGAATAAAAGCAAAGACATGGTACATGCCACCAAATGAACTGATGATACCGCTTGGAAAGGACAGAGTCATTAGTTTTATGAGCTGACATTAATTAGCTATGTTGTTTCTATTGGTATCCGTTAGGCTCCAGGCAAATATGCCTTTCATGTTAGATATGACATGTGTTTCAAGAACAACAGTTAATTTAATGCTCTCTCTAGTTAAACATTATGCACATCATTATTAATGCTGAGTAATTTTATAGTTTAAAACAAGACAAAGCAAACTGAGTTTCTGGTTTGAGAAATGACTGTTGTGGGCCCAGTTTGGTAACTGACAATTAAGGATGGTTCAGTGTGTAAGGAGCAGGTGTTCCTGAAGCATAGCGTCCCCTTCCCTCAGCTACGTTTGTTCTCTGACAATAACAAAACAGGGCAAATAAGGGCAAGGTATTTACAGCCTGGGTGAAAAGAAGACACCGACACTGAGAATCTGATATGAATCTTTCATCCTGTTGTCCTGATCAGCTGTAACAGCCTCCTCGGTCCGTGCCTGCAGCATCTCTGTGGGTTACATCAGTATGGCTGGGTCCTGGGCTCAAGGCATAACCGTGACTGCACAACCTGGGCACCACCAGTGATACTACTGCAAGATGCCTACCTGCAGAAGATGCAACAGGAGGTTTAGCCTCCTTTTCTGTAAAATAAAAAATATTCTGCTTAGATTCTTTCAGGAGTGGGGGAAAAAAAATTAAAAAAACCATATCACTGAGTTTCAGAAGAGCTCGATTGTATTTAACAGAACCTTTGTGACTCTGGTTAATGAATATTTTACATGAGGCCAGAAGTCACCCAAACTGGGACTTGAGACAAAAATCTAGGATGTTGGGAAAAAGCAGACACAAGAAAAAAATGCAAATTCTGCAACTTTGTCATTAGCTGCAGACTCAGAGCCTTCATTTCATTATCTTTAAGTGCCTAGCTGTTTGCGCTGCCAAGAGAATCTGCAATAAAAACAGAAGCACAGATGTTTTGCTATACCAGCCTAGGAGAAATAGCCCTTGAGCTATATTTCTGGGCACCATATTTAGAGGAAAAAAGACAAAGAATAGAGGAGATGGAAATTTAAGAAATTAGAGTTTACCAAGAGGTACAAAACTAGAGGTCTGTGTAAAAAGAACGGTAGGAGCTCTACCCTTGATCAGTCAAGAGAAAAGACGTCTGAAAAGAAACATAATAGAAAGAATGGGGGGAAAAAAGAAATATATGAAGATATTTTAAAGATGGTGGGGGCAAGCCGGGAAAAGGCATCTTAGTAGTTCCCCTGACACCGATAACCTGAGTTTGATGACACCCAAGAGAGGAAAAGCAGATTTTTCAGATTCATAAAGTACACAGGCAAATTTTAGAACTTGCATCACCTAATAAATGTGGTTCCCTCCAACCCAAAGAAAATTAGCATAATATCATTGAGTGAATAGTTTACCAGTGTAACAAAAAAAGAACAATTAATACACATAGAGCATATGTGAATTAGGGTGAATATCCCCCATGTAATGGCGGGTCTAGAGCCAATTGCAGCTACTCAGACCCGAATAAAATCTGGCATTTTCTTTGGTGCAGCCACATATTCTACAGAAACAATAATGAGAACTTGGATTTCTTTGTGTCTATAAGACCCTCAGAATATCATCTTGAGAAGAAATTTAACTCATTTACACACTAGGTAAGCAACCATCACGGTTTTATGTACAGATATAAGCTATAATATCATTATTTTAAAAATCTTAGTATGAACTATCAAGGTCCAGAAAACTATAGAGGAAGGAAGAGCAATGGCTGTAAAATTCTGGCCGTGTGTGAGATAAACACTAATTTAGACATCAGCCATCTAGCTTTGGCATCCAATTCAGAATGTAGTTCCACAACTTAAAGTTGTTCTATAAATGTGCATCTTTTCACTCAGACTGAAGGAATAAAAGCACAATTTTAAATTATTGGAACAAGGCATCAGTGATACAACCCAAGAAGAGACCCTTGAATGCAGCAGAATTTCTAATTTGGTCTGTGTATGGAACCAGAGAGAAGAGTAAGTTTGGGTGAACCGCTGCTTTCTCCTTCATTCTTGCTAGTATTTCTAGTGCCACTGCAATTAGCACTTATTCATAACCTCAGTCAGTGGCTGATTATAGAAAGTTACACCAGTAAGCAAAGATTTTTTTGGACTCTGAYAGTCTTTTATAAACCTAACTCTATACAGTAGAAATTCAGCAATAAAGACTCTTCACTATTTAGGCTCTGTTTATAAGATGAATAAGTATAGTAACTCAAACATTMGGAAATCATGAACCACACCCCCCCAATTACAAGACTGGATTAAAAATATATTTGCATATTTATTTGCAGTTTTCTGGACAGCAGGGCTCATGTTTCCAAATTTGCTTCCAACATAATGACAGTGATATACAAACACCCGCCTTTAAATAACAGCTGAGATTCTCATAAAGACACACATCTATAGGAACTAGGACTTTATAGAAGCATCAATTTCTATAAGATCCATGGCAAGACTGAGTTAGCATCAGAAAGGAGCAAATGCTTCCAATATTGACCTCTTGCAGAAAGAAGAAAATATACATGATCACATGTTCAGACTACTCACAGCAAAGCAAAATGAAACTAGTTTGTCTTCTGTGTCTTGATAGATTAAATTCCCCTTTGTGCAGGAGATTAAGCTGAAATCTAAGCATCTCTGAACGCGACATAAAATAATTTAAATAGCATTATCATGTTTCATTTGCTCTTTGCAGAAAGGAGAATTTGACTTTGAGCAAGTATAATAAAACCCCTCAAATAGGTTAAAATAAATTGTTAATGAAAAAAATATTCACTACTCTCTACTAATTTAAGTAAAATAAATAAACAATAAAGAGGATGGGGAAAAATATAGGAGGCCTAAACAATYGGATGGTTAAAGTTCAGTGTTTCCAACTGCAAAGCTGAAGGCAGTGAGAACCACAGGTGTTCAGAGTCCCTGGAAATTCAAACACTGAAAAGCACGAATCTAAAGTTGTTTCAGTAACAGAACYGTGAACAAAAGCACGTATAAAACATTTAAACAACTGTTCTCACTCCCAACTCTGCACATAAAGAAGAAAGGAAAAACAGAATAAGAGGAAGATGGTCCAGGACTGACTTTCCAGGAATAGCTGCTTCAATGTCTGTCTTTCATTATTCTCTATTCTATTGTGTATGCTTCCCTCCACAGGTTTTCAAGTAATTACTAAAAAGGATGACATCAGACACTCTACAGCATGACTGCATGGTTCAAGCTATTGAACTGGTTAACTCTTCCTCCTCTTGACCATCTGATTTGAAGAGCCATGTGCCTTCAACATTAAGAACACTTTTGTTTGGTAGCTATATCCGGGAAATCACTCACAAGGTTATGGCTTGGATGACTTACAGCTATGAAATACTAAGCGCATATAGGAAACAGTCTGCTCTAGGAATCAAACATTTGTTGAAAGCTCCTAGGTAGCTAAACCTGGGGAGAAATGGGGGCTACGATTCTCTAGAAAAACAAGACTGATTAAAATGCATACCGCAGTAGGAGAAAACAAAACCACAACAACAACAAAAAAAMCCCACAACCCAGCAACAGCAAATGAATCATATGGAAGAAGATAATTCCTGAGGGCTACAGAGGTAGTTGAGAAAAGGATTCCAAAACATCTCTGTTGGAGAGTTCGATAATATTGGCATGCAAAATTTAACAGGATACACCAAGAATTAATGATCTGTCCTTGAAAAGATAGCCTTGCTCTGTTGAAGCAGGAAGAACTGAGACAATGTTCTGTTCTCTCAGAACAAGGAATATATTCTCAGAAAAGAAAAAGGAAAAAATAGAAACAAACCCCCAAACTAGCTCTATAAATTATAGGTCTAAATTTCTTAAGAGAGAGATGAAAGAGCACATATCCTGCGTGGGTCCCCTAGGAACACTGTACCTTGCTGGGAAAATGCCATTTTTCCCCAGCAGGATTCCWGGGTCACTTGGATGTTTTTGAAACACTAGTGGAAGCAAACAAGTATAGTGTTTCAAAGACGGTTACTGAAATCGGATATTTAAGATACAGACAGAAGAGAATTATTGAAATACTGGAAGTGACACACCAGGTGATTTATATTTATTTTTATTTTGGATATTTTGTTGTGAGTGATGTATTGAAAATATGACGTAGAAGCTGAAGTTATAAAGACTGTAGAGGTACACAAGCACGTAGCCTGGGTAGATAGATTTGGGTGAACATTACAAGCAAGTACTCCAAAACATTTGCTGCAAATAGGTCAAGTTAGTCAGATTTTTTTTTTTTCCCCCTAATAAGTGTCTATCAATAGTTCTATCTTCAGGACATATTAATGCAAACGTCTATTTACCTGGGGCCAAATCACAATCAACATCATTTACTCATGGAAGTCAACACCAGCAGTGAAACAGCCTGTCTTCATTGCCATTAACAATGCAAGGTAGAGAACAGTCCTTAGSAGATGCTTCTTCCAGCCTGCCATTACAAATGGGGCAGGACTGCAGCCTGATCCACAGCATGCGGAAAGTAGCAATCCAGACCCGGAAAAGTGCTGGAGCAAAACTGAAGGAACTACGCAACTGTGTCTCAGATCTAAGTCATGACTTTCTCTCTRCTCTGCTTCTGGAATTCCTAAGGTCCTATGCACCTTTCTCCTAGCCCAGGAAAAGTTATCTTAGATAATATGTTTATGACTACAAAATGAGCAAGGATTTGTAAAACTCCAGTTTTACAAGCTACATAACCTAGCTGACACACAACACCACAGCAAGTAAATGGTAAACACCCAATCCAACAGAGTAAAAAAGGGACAAGGTCATTTTTCTAGATATCTATTTCTTAATAAAACATTTATTCAGCAAGATCAGATACTGAAATAAGCAGGACTCTGGCAGCTGATAYAATATTTATTATCATTTATAAATGAATCACAGTAAGAAACATCCTGCCCATTCATCTTGCACAAGCCTAATGTTCTGTACCCATGCTATGGATAAGGGCTGCAAAATCCAAATGTGAATGTTTATACGTTTTAAAGTTTTCTAATCTTGCTTATCTTTTTCATTCTACTAAATTGCTGCTACTCCTTTAGATATTTAAGGTCACAACGACATTAAATCCTCCTGGTTATTCCCCACCTACTAATATATTTACCCTTAAGCCATTCATAGAGATTTCCACAAGGAAATGATAGGTTCAGTGATCACAGTAAGTATTTACGTGGGTTTTACTATAGAACGCCTGTCAATTTAATTTGCTTAGTCCAATAGTACTTTGCTGTAGCAAAAGTATGCACGTAAGTACGAAAACTAACATCAGTGCATGGTTTGTATAGTTATACTTTCATGGTTCATGATCTAGCACCATCTTGCATCATGAAAACGATTGCATGGTGCCTAGCTATCAGGAAGCTCCCACAGGAATCACCTCGTCGTTAACGAGGCACAAGCTGGTTTTTAATATTGGTGTCACAGTAACACTTTGAAAAGAAGTTGTTTGATTTGGCGCCCTGACTTTCTTCAGTCTTTAATCTAAATATTAAACACCATATAGTGACATTTAGTACTATGTGCATATAATAATCATATTAAGGCAACATCCTCATACCAACTAACAATAAAAATCAAATATAGGAAAACTGTGGTTTTACTTGTCTGCAGACCTCATTTGATGGCTCTTTCCTAACACACTAGAGGAGCTGAAGTCTTCAGCCTGTAAAAATATTCTGATGCCTCACAGACAGCAAGAGTGTGGGAAAATCAGATGGCTTGTTAGGTTGTGGGGATTTTCTTGAACCTTTCAACTTCCATTCTATATAGTTTCTCTATTACTACCACAATTTTTGTAGAAGAGAGACTCTAAAACGTCTTTCTAAATAACCTCTTTCTTCCTTCTTCCATTTCTGAGAGCTAGCAAAAGGACTGAAACTAATTATCCTCTACCTGCCCATTTATCAAATAGACGAGCAACAAACTGATGACTTTTAGAGTACAGATGTCAAACAGATTTCATTATTACCTTAGCTTAATTAAGAAGAGGGAAAGCAATGAATCTTAAGGTAATTAAACAGACATCATCAGCCTCAAAGCCTGTYGCCTTGTTCCTTGTCTGCAGTTGACCAATTCAAGAACAGAACTAGTACAGAGATTTGATTATATTGGTGGTGCGTTTCTAAGCCAAGGGTAGACCAGCGTAATGCAGAGCAGCTACTAGATAACTTGCACATACCAAATCAAATTTTTGCAAGATATTATTTGTTTTACAGCTCCCAATCTGTAATGCATAGCTGGGCATAYAGGGGTTTAGTTTTGCTTTTTTTTKKTTTKGKTTKGKTTKGKTTKKKTTTGTTTGTTTGTTTGTTTTGGTTTTTGTGGTTTTTGTGTTGTTTTCTTTTTACTAGAGAACTTAAGTTTTGATTTGTTTCTGTCATTTTCATATACTGTTTCTAGAACTTGTAACAAGAGGGAACTACCAATTATTTAAATGAAAATGCTTTAGTTATTTAAATAGTTAGTATAGGAACCTGTTCTAAGTAGATGAGTGAATTTTAAGAAGTAATAAAAAAAAATATTTCATCTTCCAATCCACTAAGCTACAGAGGGCAAGAATTGGTCAGTTTTAAGTTCACAAAGTTAAACATTCTGCCACTACTTTGTATATACAAATATTTCTTGATGCAATTTTCATTCAAGGTCTGAAAAATGCATTTTGACATCTGCAAATATTTAGACATRGTTTAATTCAAATGGCTTCCCATTTTGAAAGCACACATTTTATTTATTATCACGAAAACATGAATATACCAGATGGAAAAGGAATACTCTGCTACTCTTACGAAAGCTTCTTGCACACAACCATGCCAATGTTCAAAATCACAGCCTAAAATACCTCCCTCTGTTCATCACACAGCCTACAGTAAGCAAAGCCTGTCATTCAGTGACAGTTTGAAGAGACTTTATTCCTTACCTTACTGGAAACGTACCACTGACTTAGCAAACGGCAACTTTTCCAGGAAACCTTGTGTATATACTGTTGACAGATTAGCTTCACATAGAAAAATAAACCTTATCAAACCTCTCTTATGTCATCTTTCCCAGAATCAGGTATTTAAAGAACATACCAAAGGTAATATAAAGAAAAATATTGACTCTGTATGAGAATTCTGCAGTATAAAAGAAAGAAAACTGTTCTCAATTACGTCTTGTGCAATATGCAGAAACTGTAGCATTTTCTTTATAAGATAATGTGAGAGAAGTATTGCAATTGCCGTGAGTATGCAATTGTGCATGAAAAACTAATAGACAACAATCATCAAGGAGAAGCAGCTGTGATGAATTTAAAATGGCTAAATTTTAAATCTTTCAGGAGGTTGGTTAAAAGGAGCTGAACAGGGAAGATATAGCTATAGCAGCCATAAATACCTATAAAATATCTACCAATGGAAGCTGCTACTTATTAATCTCAYAACTAAAACTACAAGCAAGATCAAAGCAACACAGCAGAAATCACTAGGGCTACAATAAATCCTCTAAAAATCGAAATCATGCCCAATAGTTACAGAATGGATTAGAAATGGATGTTTCTTAAAGGAGACAGGAATGGAAGTAAAGGGCAGACAAAAACTGTGGGCTAGAAATAATGCTGGGCAAGTGGGGAAGGATGATGTGACACCTAGCACGTAGGAAAACCCTTTTCAGTAAGCCACTATTCATCCCAGTAACTCCGAAGAATTCATGCTGGCATATCTTCTACTTGCAGTGGGGATAACACACTTCACACCCTGCCTACTCTCCTGTTTTGATGCACAGCACACCAAAGATGACCCGGGTCTCTCTCCAGTCCAGAGATCTCCAGAAAAGGAGGAAGAGGTAGAGAAGGTGTTCTCTCTTGATCTCTCTCTGGACAGGRCAGTCTGCCCAGGTTTGGGTGACAGGGTCTCTCAGCATCACCACTTGTGCTCCTGTGATTGAGCCAGAGTCTGTCCCAAGAATGATGAAGAAGGACCATTGAAGAACATGTACAYAAAGACCATGAGATACATAAAACATGTTTAACCCCATCTCCCCCACCACAGAAGTACAGAAAGGGCCAAATGTGCATAGGCAAACTCTGCTGTAGGTTTTGGCATGATAAAAAATACATACAATGCAAAAGAACAAATAGAAACTGTTTTCACAGGCTTTATGAAGGGCTTAGACACAATACTGTTAATGATGTCAGCAGACTTGAGTAGTTAGAAGTATCATCTAGGAAGAATCAGATACCTATGGTAGCAGGGGAAATAACCAGATTTGCCAGCTATAACTGGTCTCCAATACCGGTTTTATTATATACCTCCAAATACCAATACCTCCAAATAGGTATTACCATTTAGCTCAAAACTGTGCCATGGTGGCATGGCACCAAATATGGCAAGGGTAACTTATGCATAAGTCAATGATATGATGAGAGAAGGTCTACTGGTGCATGATAGGATGAGAAGGATCAGATTTCTTAATCAATTAATGATATTCTGGGATGCATGTTATTTAAGGGAGCTGTACATAACAATCTGTACTCAAGCTCATGGCAGCCAAATCCTATCAGGATCCCATCCCTGCCTAAGCAGCAGAATACTAGCACTTTCTTGTTTATTTCATTAATAATGTTTCATTATTTCATTAAAGAAAACATAAGTGATTGCTTAGTATCAATGCTGGTGTATGGCCTATGGGTCTCGGTCTATGTCAGCTGGGAGAAGAAACAYCTGGAGGAAAACCAGTCCTTTGTACACTAGCTATTAAAGGATAAAGGCAGAAATGAAAGGCATCAAGATGATAAAGAGTTAAACGTTTAGATGACTTTATTTATAAGAGGATCGTCCAAACTTGGAAGGAAATTACAGCATGATGTCAGAGACACAAATCTACACAACAGCTTGAAAAATTAAATGCCCAGGGCCAGACAGTTTGCTGAGTGCCTTAAGACTATAAAGGAAAAGGATCAGAGCCAAGGAAAAAAGCCGTTAATCATAAGGAGTAAGACAAGCTATTCCCAGATGATCAGTCTTCCAAAACAAAAATAAAATTAAGTCTCACTGCCCCACCAAAGAGCTAAGGGTTCAAACGCTCCCCAGGCCATGAAGCACCGGGACCAGCAACACACCAGTACAGTCCCAAAGAGTCTCCAAGGTAGCTCCAGCTAGCAACCTGCAGAACCAGCCCTAAAGCATTAGGTAAAGGTAGGATAATGCAGCAGTGTGATAAATACAGACTGAATAAACCAGAGGACTGGCTTTATAAATAAGGCTTACAGTTTGTAACATATTCTTTCAAAGTGTTTTTAAATGGTAAACAAGCAGGAGCCTGTAGCTACATTCAGAATTTTTTTTTGTTGTTTTTATTTAATGTTGGTCAAGACCTTTYGCGAGAGATTATTCAGAGGGAAAGGAGAAAACGAAAGTTCTGAATTAATGACAACCTAAGAGAGAGAAAAAAAGGCATAATTAGTGGCTACCTTTTAGAAAGAAGACGACTTAATAGGAAGTCATTTCAATGATCAATATTGTCAAGTACACCTTTTTGAATTATTTGAGCTCTGAAATGGACAACAAGATTATGGAATATACTCAACAGCATAAACTTAACTACATTAAAATAAAGAGAAATTTATGAAGAAATCCAAAAGGGCTTCGGAGCAAAGAAGTAAGCACACTTAAAGGCACTGGCATGTCTGCTAACCATCCCAAGCAAGATATTTTGTGCAGGACCAAACAATCTGAAAGCTGTTCCCCCATCCAATCCCAGAATCTTCCCAATACTTTCTAGACCTAAATATCCAAGAAAGCACCATTGAAAGCATGGAGCTGAGAGTGCTTGGTTCTTACGTTGGAAATAATGACACTGACAACAGGAGCAAGACTGATAGTACAGCTCACTGGTTTGCATCTCCTGCAAACACCTATGTGTTAAAAATACATCACTTTGTCCACATCTGTCATCTGATGCAAAAGTTTCACAAAGGGAGAAAACACCCTGAAGAAGTAACTGAAATCCTACTTCTTTTTTTAATGTCCTTTTAACCTCGTTAATGGGGTCACACATCACAAAAATCTATAATACATGAGCCTCATCTACCAAGTTATTCCCTTCATGAATAATGCCCCTTTTGAACCTTRGTCACCATGCTTGCACTGGCTCTTTTTATGCACTTCTGAATGAAAGAATTTTTTTTAAAAAGGCCTATAAATGCTAGCTTTTCCCACACAGAAGGGTTAATAAGCTCAAATTTCAGAAGAAAAAAAAAAAAAAAAACAAAAAAACCAAACCACCATAATGCCATCTCATCAGCCAAAACTGAAGCTTGTCTTTCTGTACTTGTGTGCCTGGAAGGAGAACCAGGAAGCATTTTCATTTGCTCTTCGCAAGCCTATAGCTATAGTTAACATAACTCCAAAAGCCTGCAAGACTGATGCTATGTAAATGCATTATTCTGCTGGTACAATGCACATACTGATGGGAACTAAGGCTGGAATAGTTCATTCCTGAGGTTAGTGATTTCTAGCAGGAACCAGAAAAAAGTTGTTTTAAAAGCAGCAAACTTTGTCATCAGGATGCAACTTCCCTGAAGCAACTGCTTCAAAACCAACTCAGCAACACTTGGCAAGAGCCCTTCTGTTAAATTCCTCAATTTATCAGATTAGCACATTGCTCTTCACCTTTCAAAGAGAAATATATTTTGAAGTATACAAGGTCATATGCTTTATTACATCCTTGCTGGTCCAAACACAAATACACATTTGCTTTATGGTTCAGAACGATCAAAACTTCTGGCTCGCAACTTCTTTAAAATTTAACCTAAATTTCCTGCAGAGGCTAAAATGCATTGCACTTAAATGCTACACAATGCATTCTTTCTGAATAAAACCCTTTTCATTTGACAGAGGGGAAAAAGCAAGAGAGAGACACTCAGCTGGAATAAATTTTATGTGCATCTATTGTCAACGGTGAAGTTATGTCCATTTATACTAAAAATTGCCCCTCATGTAGTGACTGCATAATGTGTTCTCCCACTTTCTTGACAAACAGCTGTTTTCATTGCTTAAAATCCTTCCAGTTCAGACACTAGGCCCAAACGTCTGCAAATATGATGAAGAAGAAAACATTTACCTAAGATATTTTAGAGTTTTAGTACTCTTCATTGCTACTGATGACACTACTTTTCTCCTTACAGTGATGGCAGTACTGAAGAGTGCTGGCTCCACAGCACTGACTGTATTTATTAGTCAGTGTTTGCATGTATTATCTTCTAAAGCATTACAGATTAGCAGAGTATTACTAAGTACAAAACGGAACATACACATTTTTAATCCATTACGTGTAACACGTTTATTGGAAATGCTGCTCATTACTACTTTGTAACTAACATTCACAGCCATAGTATGTAGTCTTACATGCACTACATAAAACAGCAATCAAAATGAAATGATGTTGGAATAGTTCGATTCAGCCTTGCAAATTTGCACTTAAAAAGAAAAACAGCAAGAAAACCAGTATTCTCCTTAACTTTTACATAAACAGTAACCCTCATTTTTCTCTCTCAAAATTACTGTGTTTAATTTCTATTTGTTGAACCCAAGAGGAAAAACATTGTCCAAAAATGCATCCTTATGGACCAAGGACTACATCCAAAATGGAAATAAGATGGCAAGTGAATAAATTGCAGTGCAATAAAAGTTAATCTGTTTCAGAGAAGGCAACTTCTTGTCTAGTAATACTTGCTGCTCGAATCTGAAAACCTCTGCTGAGGTAACACTGACATTATTGTTTGGGTTATTGTTTCCCTCCTGAATTCATCTGAGTGTGGCAAAACAAAGTTGCTGTCTCTATGAGATGATTGGCTTTCTGACTCAATTCAGAAACATGATAAATAATTAGTTCAATGAAATATTACCAGCAGATCCAGAAAGAAATAGAAGGTTTTTGTCAGGCTGAGACTAAACTCTAGTAAGATATAGAGAAGCAAGTGTCATATAGCATTTATCACTTGTAAGGTAAATGACTTCTTCTGAATTCACTCAGGCAGAAAATGAACAGCTGCCAACGCTGATCAGAGAGAAGTAAAATGCTGCATCTGGGGATGAAGTGGCCTTTTGTTTTCTTTTTCTCTAGTTAAAATAATATTTTTCCTCCATGGAAGGAAAAAGATTGGCTTGGAGATCAAAAAAAGATTCTCCGCCACAGATTCGGTGTGCGTGCAGCACTGTAAAGGTGTATAAGCAACCCAACTTCCATATCTGTTAACAGCACAGACTGAAGTACACTTTCAAAATCTGTTTTGACACCATTCATTAATATAACCAATATTTAAGTATTTGCATGGCAAATAATACAGAAACGTACAGAATTTTTACTTCCTTTGCTGAAACGATGAGTCTATGGCAAGACCTAGTGAACTCCTCACCAGCTACCAAGGGGCGCGCCATGGACCGCAGTCAGGAAAGATGCCAGCGGTACAGACAGGTCAGCTCAAGCCAGCTCTGACTGACACTTTGGCAGCAATGAAATCGTGGTCACGTAAGCTMCGACATGACCTGTACAAGGACCTCAAGTATTTATTTGGGTGGCTGATGTGCTGCTGCAATGTTACTGCCACAGTTGCTCCCTGAGCAAGCAAACTCCTGCTCGCTGMGGCATCATGATCACCCACCTACCATCCCACCCCCAACTCCAGCGTAGCTGTAACCCAAATAGACGGGCAACGCATTATTACTAAAACAGTACCTCTCTTATTCCATTAAGTCCTCCACATACAGCAGAATAGGGAAAGAAAAGAATACCCTCTCAGTCCTTAAAAACTTTCTGACTTTTCTGACACCTGCCAAGTTCAGCAAGACCTTACCAGTTAATTCAGGGAAGTACGTGTCTGCAGGAGAAAAGCTCCTCCTAGGGGAGGGCAAAAATCAGACAACGCCTCCCCCCAAGAATTTTGGTACCCGGTCTTACAGGGGTAAGTTAATTTTAGTGAGATACCAATCTGGGAAGATTTGCTGTCTTCACAGAATCTCTCCCAGCGCAGGTAGAGCCCTTTCTATACTTTATATGGGGGCAATACAGCAAARGAGATTGTGTAGAGAATAAAAGCAGAGCACCTTACGTGTCTAATTTTTAATTTTAGCAGTAAGCCCTGGTTTGAGCATACAAAATAGGTGGTTTTGCACTTTAATGAACTAACTTCGTTCCTGTTGTGGTCTGTATTTTCTTCTTTTAGTCTCACATGCCATAAAAATAAGAATTAGATCCTAGAAAATAATTAATTATTGATCCACTTATAAAAATATTTAAAATTCTTATAAAGTTCCCTTCTGTACCAACATAATTATTAATGAACATTTCACTGCCTTTCAGACTTGCTGAAAGTTCAGTGGGGTTATAGTAACAATGGATACTGTCAAAAGTGTAAGTACTTATCAGTCAATTATTTGCTCTGTCAGGAAAATTCTTTCCRAATTGTAAACGTTTCGAACATGAACATCTTGAATAATGATTCCATAACACATACTCAAGTTAACAAGACTGATGTATTCAGGTCAAATCAGTTCTGATTTCTGAACACATACTTTCCTGGAATTCTAGACACTTTAAACTTCATGTAAATCTTACTGATGACGTTTCTATCCAATTTACACCGAACCAGATTTATTGAAGGTTCACTGAATTCAGCAAGTTGCTTGTAGGTCAGAGCTCTCCTACAGAGGGAAACCAATCAGAAGTACTTGCACCAACTGGTTTTGGAACAGGGACGGGAGTAGTTTTTCTACACTACAGAATGTCCTTTTATGAAGATTTTCTTCTAAGATAAAAAGACCTTTATTCAGAAATAAAGTGCTTTTTGTTTTATTTTATGAAGTAATGAGAGTCTAATCACATTCTTTTGGAAGAGAACTATTAGCAGAGAGGTAATGAATAGCTTTTAAAAGTAATTTCTTTAGTAGAATACATGAAAATAAACCCTCCAGATTAATCCAAAAGAAAGCATTTTTCCTAGTCAAACAAAAATCATTCATTTCACAGACCAAAGCGTATTCAATGAGAGCTCAAATGGGAGAGAAATCTGTTTTGTGCATGTCCTGCCTTAACAATCTTGTGAGCAAATGACTGAATCAAGAAATTAGAAACTTTTAAGCAAGTTACCAAATCTGCTCTTCACACGAAGAATGCAGACGTCGGTGGAATCAAAAGAATAAATAATGGCAAAACCATTCTAGACTAAATATTAAAAAAAATCAATGGAGAAAATGAAAAAGAATGCAACCTACCCACTTACTTATTACAGAGGGCGATCCTAAGATTTTTTATTATACTAGACTTTTACACCATACCTTTTTATACTATATTTTTTAAAAGTTGGCAAAGAATGTGAAATCTTCAGTCCTTTCTAGTAGGTAGGGTTTGATAGGGCAAGTATAGATGATCCCTTTTTCAAAGAACTGCTGCCTCTCTTATAGAAGCCATCAGAAGCTGCTCTTTAAAAATTTTCTCTCCAAATTGATATCATGTGAGTAGGTCAGTGCATGTAGCCAGTTGCATAGAAACAGCAAAACAGCAGGTCAGAAGATGACAGTGACTCCAAATACTATTACATTCTTAATAATTTAAAGAATTGGTAAGCAGAGTAAGGGAAAACATAAATATAGGAGTGTCAAAAGAAGCATCATGCAGTCACAGGGCAATAAATGGCCATACAGGAATCCCTACGATTCTTGCTTGAATTTCTGTTACCTACTTTCATTAAGATCCCAATAGACTCCTTTCATGGTTCAAAGAGAAGTTTTCTCAGGGAAGTCTCCAAAAAAAAGGCACATACAAGACAAAGTTGTTCACGGTGCCAATTATACCAAGTAGAAAACTGGAAAAGTTGATAAGAGTACTGAAGTCCTATATCAGGTTAATTTGCCCTGTTTTGATATTTGTGGGTGCTATAGGGAAATTTAGGGTGGGGTATCTGCAAGAACCATTTAGTTGCGTATCGCTTGGTTGCCAAGTCTAAGATTTCTTTACTAAGTGAGATGAGTATACTGAATGAATATAGTGCCTTCTATCCTCRGATTTCAATGCTATGACACTCGCACATTCTGTACAGGCACTCTCACACCCAGCAAGGCTCCTGCCTCTCCAGTCCACTTGTGGTCAACACCATGGACTTGGAAGAACCCAACTCCAGGTGCTCAACGTGTCTGAGTCCAGGCTGGTAGCCCAGCCTTTACATGTAGTGGTTTCACCCCGGGCTCAGCCTTCTGCAAGATATTGGACACCTTTGGATGTGCTACCGTTTCAACTATGTATCGTTCTCCAACTCGGACAGTTGGCATAAGCAAACCCTTTGGCTTTCTTCATTCCTAAAGCCCATGAGCAGTCGTTACCCAGATCATTATCACTTCTGGTTTCCTCACCCCAACTGCTTTACAAGGATGTAAGGTTGTTAATAGTTTTTCTGTGCTTCTTTGTTTTGCCATGGCTGCCAGAATCATCTGATCAGTGAAGAGCTGGGCAGATACATCCCAGGCCTCATTTAATCTGAGTGGTGCCTTAGGGTGTACGTAACAGAAGGTTTGTAAACTAAGGGTATTTTCTGCAGGGTGCACACGAGTGCCCAAAGTCAGAAAAATCAGAACAGGAGTTAATGTGTTTCAGGATATAATTTTCAATTTGGAAAGCCCAAGATATCAAACCTGTAGCTACTGGTATTCAGAAGGTGAGATAACAGAAATATCACCTTAACAGAAAACACACAGAATCTTGTAGAATCATACTGAAACGTGAGAAACAAAACTATAACAAAAAACACTATAACAGGGACATATACTTAGAAGAGGTCAATCAAAAATACTCCTCCATATATGTAAGACTGACGAACAAGAAAACCAGTATGAGAAATTTTCAGTAGTCAATATTAATGTGGATGTTCATTTTTATAGCATAATATACTGTTCCTCTCATGCTCCGATCAAATTATTTTTATTTTTATTATCCTGAGGTTAAAAGAGCCAGAACCAAGCTTACCACACCTGAACTTCGATTAGGTTAGAAAATGGATTTTTTTTTTTTTTTTTTTTTTCAAGTAACCAGACATAATCTGTTCAAGTTTAACTTGTTTTCTTAATGAAAATTCATCTCACAGCCTCTGTGACTACTTCATTTGGTATAATGCAAGGGAAACTAAAAATATAACAAAAAATACTTTTGAACAAGAAATTGATGCTGGAACAAAAAATCGTAACAAGGATTCCAGAGATTCCATGCCTTTCTGCTGGCATGAAGGCATCCTGGATGAAGCTCTGGCTCTAAGTCAGTGCTAGCTTTCCCACTGAATTTGATGGGATAAGAATTCACTCCTTCCCAATTGCTGGCAAATAATTTTTATATACTTCTTTTTCTGTACAATAATGACAGTGTCTCTCCATCTCTTGCTGAGACTGAAGCCTTTTTTGTTAGAGATGGTCATACAAAAGATGCAACAAAGAGAGGCATTATCAAGATATAGGTGGGCTACACTTTCAAAAGTCATCTGATTACCGAATGAGCAAAGACCAGAATATGGCTCCTCAGGCTGCATTTTAAGAGAGGTACAGTGAACAACTTTAATGCTGAGCCAGTTGATTTTGTGCACCTTCCAGGTAGCTCTTACATATTATGTTTTTGATCTGCAGTCAATTATCCACTGTAATAGCATTAAATGTCAATGTAATTAAATGATTTTACTAGAAAATGCTCAATAATAGCATTAAAATACAGTCTATTTAAGTCAATATGGCACCACATAATCTACAAATTAGTCATAAGCACTATCCACAAGTGCAAAAATGATGAAAGTTAATGTAGACTAATGCAATACAAAGTATATGAATATGAACAACAATGTGGGCTGTTTGCAATGGAATAACAATAAACTCATTTCTTACATTAAAATTATTTCACTTGTCTACCACGGATTGGAGGTTACACCAATTTCTTGGGCAAATTTTCACTCATTGTCATCCTGCTTTTGATCTCATCAAGTAAAGAAAAGCTGCRCAGTTGGCCATTTCTATCACACTAGAAAAAGATCTTATTATAAAAGAAGCTATTTTCCATTAACAAATTACAAATAAATCCTGCTCTTTCTTAATAGGAGTCAATAGGAGRTCATCCATTTAATTCAATAGAATGTGTTCCTAAAAAAACAGAAGTCCTTGCATAAAATTCTTGTCCCTTCATTGCACCGCAGTGAAGAAGGAGAAACTGTGTATTAATATTTTTGTTTTGCCTTGAAATGTTGTACATATTACTATTACTTAAAAAGTGAGTCACTAGCCTAAACCTATGCCTTTGAGACAGACTGGGTGCCTGAGCCATCTGGGACATCTGCAACYGCATGGAGCCACAGCTGGAGGCCAGGCAAGACAGTCGAGGATGGAGTACACATGGCATTAGATACCTACGTTTAGGTTCTGAATCTCTCAGTGTCCAATGGCCCCTTTCTAAGAATAAGGCCTACCAAGTAGCAAATCGCAGTTTCCCAAAACAGTTGAGACATCAGTTTGAGGACTGGTAAGCTTCAGATTAAACCACGAAAAAGCAGTCTGTCATCCAGATCTGCTATTAGACTTCAAAGTGTAACAGGAAGTGGAAGCACGTGATATACAATGATCTTATTTATAAGCCAGGCATGCCATCACTTTTCTCGTAATGCCAGCGGGAACTTGGTGATACCAACTAACTGCAACCAAATACTGCTGACCAGTACTGTCATAACAGATGGCAAGTACAGATCTCAGCTCCGACTCAGTCCTGAGCTCAACATCAGCTGGAATCATCTATTACTTATCACAAGAAGATCTAGCTGGCTGAGGGATGGGGCCAGCTAGGCCTTGCCCAACATCAAACTCCATGGCAATGTCTATCACAGTTAACAGTGCTATTTCGCTGATGTGAGAGGAAGTAGCTGTTAAAGGAGAAAACCTGTCCCATAAGAAGCAGTAAACCAGARCTTTTCTTGACCACCATACCACACTATCGAACCTTTCCTCTAGACCAAGTCATGCTTGGTTGCAGAAGGGTGGTCGGTAAGCTCATACAGCCATGGAAAAGCCCGCCACACCCATGATTCACTGTGCAYGGTCTACGCTCATGTTAAGCCAAATACATGATTATTTATTAACAACTTAATTTCTTAAGCTCTTCATAATCGGTTCTTAAAGCGTATAAACAGATTCCTGTGTTTTGTTCACGAAAGGTGTAGATGTTGCAGAATGAATCACTGGAATGCTCCATACTCTCCTCCTTCATCTGGCAAGTACCTCGCTCAATCCCCATCAAAATTTTGAACTTTCAGCATCTTTCTTTACTGACAAATAAAGTTATCAAGCTGCTCAGATCACAACAAGCTCCCTTTCTCCCCCTGCAGAAATTCCATATATCAAAATCAGCTTCTTTTCCTCATTGCTTTGTAAGGACTTGAAAAAGATGATGTCAACCCTGAAAATTTCGTGAGGTTTCTATACTGTTTGACATTTGCCTGTTAATATGAAGAAAGATTATGCACAAGTAAGAGTTATTTGTTCTAAACAGTTCTTCAAAATACACACTTACTGGCTCTCATAGCAATCTGCCGGCTACATGTAAGCCTAGCAGTTTTCTAACATGTTCACAAAATCTGCATCACAAATCCTCATTAGCTCAAGGAGACAGAAATTGTAATTGTTACTATTCCCACTATGCAAAGAAATTAAAGTTCTGACTCAAGAAAGCACATAAGCAGTTACCAAGTGTTAAACAAGTGCTGCGGTTCCTGTGAAAGCTAACAGGTAGAATTCATTTCCTGGAGAAGACAAATAACACTTCATCAGCAGCAGCCTCTTGATCTCTTTTCCCTGGGTTTTTATTTATTGATTTGTAATAAAAGCATCCCTACCAAAAACAACCACCAAGAGCTGTGCATCCTAATTGCCAGAGGTCACTCCCCCTTCCAAGGCAGCACAGAGAGGAACAGATCATAGCTCCCAGCTCCCTCTCCTATTGGGAAGACCAGCTTATAACTGCACTTACTTCTGGAGCTAAGTAGCTCCTTCAAGACACACAGATGTGAAAGAGTTTTCACTGGTATTCACCTGCCATCTTGAACAGGGATTTAGATGATTTATCCATTATCCCCTGCCGCAGACACATATGTGGAAGGTCCCAACTAGTTCATTTCTGTTCATTCTGCAGAGGTACAACCAGCTGCACCTCCCTTTGCACCACAGGGAGGATATTCAGCCAGGATAGACATCTTCCCCATCTCTACTGGCAGATGCAGTACCCATTTTTCCCTGCCACCGTACCAAAACAGTCATCGAATGGTAGCTACTGATTTATTGCAATGTATATCAAAGACATTTCCCTAGATTACAAGGTTTATCAAATATACAGCAATACTGCAAATAACAAATATTCTTTTTACATGGAATACAACACTATTTATGATTTTACAATATTTTAAAAGAAATATCTTTAACTGAGGTCTTTTTGTGTGCTTTCCAATGCTTTCCAATTTTAGATCCTCTACTATGTCTGTATTTGATTTTTTTAAAAGGTAAATGTCTCATCTGTAACATGACCTCACAAGCTGGAATTTTAAGAAATACTCCAAATAAACTCCCTAGAAAGTCACAGTTGTTGACTGAAACACAGTCGATCCTGAAAACAATTCCCTTCCTAAGAAAAGATAAAGATTCAGTAAAGTCCAGAGCAACACATGAACTTCACTTCTCCTTCAAGCTAACAGGTTCCATGGAATCAAATTAGTAATGTTTCTTCCTGTATTTTGTTACCATTTACAATTTCCCCCCCTCCCAAGTGAATCATGACCCCTCCTCTCACTCACCCTTATTTCAATTTGCCTTTTTTCTAAAAAAATGTAAAAATGTAATTATTTTAATTTCTATTACAATACTCATTTCAGGTTTCCACTTTCCTCCCAGCTTTTTCCACACCAAACCCACCAGCTCACCCAAAATTTCTATTGGGTCTGAACAAATAAGACTATTTGTCAAGCACTGCACTAGTTCTTTTCAGCCTCCTACATTGTAGCCTGAATCTGCTGAAAACTCTCTGCCAGCTGGATAACTAGCTTTTTTTTTTTTTTTTWWAAATCAAGTAAGATATGCACRTATTTTGTTCATGCTCTTCATTATAAAGAGGAAATTAATTAGAAACATATGGGTAACCATAATTTTCTTTGCCTCCTCACTCGGACTTCCCTTTTATGAATCTGTCACTTACTAGCACAAGGTAACGCAAGACCTCATCCCTTAACAAAGAAATACTGAGATATTGCCTTAGGTTAGTAAGGTTTACATAAGAAACAGATAATGAAGTTCTTCTGAAAAGAGGAAATGCTGTAACATTCTGATAAGAGGCTAAAAATGCAACTTTTTCCAGTTCGCTCAGCACATTTATTAATGATATTTTCAGTTCTTGTGATGTTGCCAACAGCAAAAACTGGACATCCCTTAGTAGACTCAGAGTATTTTCTCTCAGACTAACCTGTAACATTTGGTTTTCTGCTCATGTATTCTTGGCTTCATCATTGAATGGATTTCGGTTCAGAGGAATAAGAGTCAAGTTGACAAACATCAAATGTAAGAAAACAGACACATTTTTGAACTGAGCATGTTCTACAGCAGTGAGATGGAAGTCAGCTCAATGCATTACCCATGTTTCTACTCCATGGCTGAATACATGGCCAGATCCTCAATTTGTGATGACCTCCTGATCAAAACAAGCTATTGCTGGTTCTGCAGTCCCCTCTGAAGAGGTGGGCAACTGCTCAGGTCCTTGTGAAAGTAGCTGTGGGGCCAAAATCCCACGGGATTATGACACTGCAGTGCACAAGGATGTTGTGGGGTACAACTCTGCCCACTTCAGAGCAGGACTGAAAACTGTACTTTGTACCATCTCAGAGAAGGGTGTGTGTGTGGATGGATGCAGACCAGCTAGTCCATTATTATTAACAGACAAGGGATTAAGTGGATTACCCACCATCTACTGTTGACTTCTAAGGAGTTCACAGCTCCTTATTAGAGTGTAAGTCAACTCCCACCTAGCACTCAAGACACCTTTGCTGTCTAGAAATACTGGGAGGGCAAGACTACCATCTCATAGGATCTCAGATATTATTTTAGACTATTAATTATCCCATTAGGAAGTTCTGTTTCAATCTTGTAGTCAGTGCAGAAGAAATATTTATACCAACATAGTACACAGAGGACTGAACTCTCTATTGCTCTGCACTTGGTATAGCCACACACATAGGACAGTGGTAAGCCAACAGCTCTGCTCTGGTACWGTTTTAAAGTCGTTGCTAGTGAAAATGACCACACAAGGTACAATCAGCAAAATACAGTGCTGCCAGTGAAACCAGAATGAATTCCCTGGACWTTAGAGACCTGGGCATAAAAACCAGAAAAGATCTGGCCTCCTTTTCCTTGCACTAAGGATGCTTTTCTCTTTCTTCTCACCTCCTCTGGCATTTACATCTGCATTTAGGGCAGACTGTAGGCAAGAAAACTGTCATGTAAGAGCTGGTAGAATGGTAAGGAGATAAAGATTGGATAAGATGTGAGTGTGTGACATGCACAACGGGTAAGTCCTGGAAGAATGCACGCACTGAGTCAGCTGCCATATATTCCAGCTGCTCACCTGGCTGACAGCTCCTAACTGTGTCCAACTACCAGCGACCATGAAAGGATGGAAAAGGGAATCATAGAATAGTTTGAATTGGAAGGGGACCTTTAAAGATCATCTAGTCCAATCCCCCTGCCATGAGCAGGGACATCTTCAACTAGATCAGGTTGCTCAGAGCCTCGTCCAACTTGACCTTGAATGTTGCCAGGGATGGGGCATCTACCACCTCTCTAARCAATCTGTTCCAACAACAGGAACACTGTAACAGAACCTCAAGCAAAGACATGGTCAAAAACATGATTACATTTGATTGTTTTCTATGAACATTTTTATATGGATGAAAAACAAAATTAGCCCCAAAATATCAAAGCAATCTTCARTGTAAAAGGAAATCCAACACACAATAACTATCTGTCAGATAATGCTGTATRGTCTCTATACACAGAGACCCACAGAGATTTCTACCAGAGACTTCATATACCATTCACGAACTGTCRGTATACTTCTTCATAGCAAACATATGGGACGCCAACAACAATAGCGACTTCCTGTACAAGAAAGACAAAGCACACATTATCTACAGACAAACTGAGGCTGAAAACGTCATTTTCAGGGCTATCTGTAGCTCTGAAGGGGCATAAAGGGCATAACTCCAAGGCCATAGGAAAGGAAGGCACTGTAGCCATATGGCAAGYACTACTGAGTCCAGCAGCCATGTGCTGCCATCATTGGAGTTTGTCCAGCAGCACACCTGATAATGTATATATGCTGATAAACTGACAGAAGGAATTTTATATGTTTTACTACACTGCATAACTTAAAGCTGTATACAGAAGCACCTTGCAAAGCAATGACTTTAGAAAGACATCCTACACGGCTGCATCTGAGCCAGGAACAGCTTGGATTCACAGCAGCGCAGCCTGCTCAGTCTGCTCCTCCCGACGCTTGCTCTCAGAGCGGCCAGATCCCCCTCCATATCCCAGCCTCCGGAGGGGCTGGGACGATCAGGCAAAGGAGTCATTTGATTTTGATGGAACCAGTGTGTGCATATACACAATTTGATGACGCACACTCAGAGCGGACAATAAGGCTAATAATACYAGTCACTTCAGTGATGAAAACATAACTGTAACACACTTGGGAGGAATCCAAGACAGAGGTGGCGAAAGGCTTTTAGGGAAGATATGGTCCTATATTATTAATCAGTTACAGCAAGAAAGACTACTGAACGTTCAAACATGCCTTGTTCTTAAGTTAGACAAAGCCTGTTTTCCAAGTAAAGATAAGGAACAAAATGCACTCCTTATATTGCTGAAAACAGCATTTGTGCCTACTGAGATGTAAGGCAGAATGGATTGCTCCCACTTTCACATGCTTCGTTTCACCCTACATAAACATAGCCCAAGTTAGTAACCCATGAAGGTAAATACCACCACCACCACAAAGGTGTCTATGAAGACCCATGATATCCAAACATAGAGCTCTGTGTGAAACACATCTACTCRACTAAGCATGAAATCCTGGCACTGCTGAAGACAGTGGGAGTTTTGCCATTAACTTTGAATGAGGAAGGATTTTATCCCCTTCTTCTAATTATAAAGGGGAAGTCCTCAGTGAAGTACAAAAGAATGCAATGCTTTGCAGTATTTTATATAAATTGAGTTATCATGCTGCATGGCTCTAGGGTAAATAAAGCTTTTACCTTGTTTRTATAATGCTTTACTCCTAAATATCATAAAGTTTACTCTAAATTAACTTATGCAACATTTTAGAAGTTACAATTTCCAGCTGAAAAGTGATTCCTTAAAGAGACATCTACAGGAATAAAAAATTAAAATGGTGATCGAAACTTCTATGACTTTTATCATTAGAATTATTGCTACAGGGTTGAATATTTCTTAAGAGCATCTGCTTCTCCTATAACACAACAGACTAAGAGTTGGCAACTGAAACATAGATGCTAATTGCAAACATTTATTATACTACCAAAGTTTACATTTAGCAGCTGTCAATGCTACTGACAACTGTAACAGAAATCAGAAAAACCAGAATTTTTGCTTGCCAGAAGGCCAGCTGGTGCTTGATTTTCCTGTTATTGTTGTTGTTTGTTTATTTACTTTCAAACTGTATTACAAATAAGTCTAAGTCTTTCTCCAAGATTTATTTAAGAACATTCTTTACCTAGCAAAAAGGAACTTGTTAACAGAAAACTACTCAAAAAATATATTTTAAAGAACACCTGTATTACCTTCAAACTCGGATGCAATTCATTGTTTTTCAGCTTTGGTGAAGCTAGATTGCAGAGAGATCAAAATTTAATGGACTATCTATTCTGCAGTACTCCAAACTACTTTTCAAAAAAATAATAAAATTAAATCTGGAGCTCAGTAGTTTCTTAACCTAAATATTATCAGAAAAAACAAACTCAAATGTTTCAACCTAAAAATATGGTAACAAACTGATGCTGTCACAGTAGTGTCAGCATTTCCTTTTCAAAATCATATTTACATGGATTTATAAGTTGAGATATGGCTAAACGAATAAGCTTTATCCTGAAAGGAGCTGCAGCAGTTGTCAAGACTTGTTCGTAACAGTATGTCTCAACAAAGTGAAAGAGAGAGACTAATCTAGAGGAACAGTATTACTTTATTGGATTAAAGATGCTCTTTGTCTACCTATCTGATTCACCAATGTGCCTACAACTGCAGTGGCCTATACCAAGGTTACATACAAGTTAAAGTTCAGTGCCAATAARCCATCTTCCAGGCTACAGTGTTTGAAGGGTGAGATATACTGGCTTACTGGCAGATGCTCAGCCAAGAAAAGTCTGCTTGTTACAGAAGGGCAATCTATTAATCTGCAACTCCCCAGATCCAAGTAAAGGAACTGCAGAAGTCGTACGGGATCTGTTGCGCTCTGCTAGCCCCCTCCCCAGGCAGCAGATCTCCTGCTGGTGCTTGCAAGAGCCTCTCCTGCTCTGAGTGCTTCTTTAAAAGCAATTGTAGGGGAACAAGACCAAGTTATTAYGCTTATCTGATGGGACAGAAGAGAAGTTTTTGCTCCCATCACACACTTCTGGGTCTTCGTATTCAAAGACATGCCAAAAATCTCTCCTTGCCAAGAACAGAACATTACAACAGAAGATAAGGACTAGAAGGTTTAGATGCTCAAATAATGCTCCCTCACTCCTATTCATCACAGTGGTCTCTGTTAGAGCATGTAACTTTCTTCCATTTCCATGTCTGTCCAGCTAATAAGAAAATACACCAGAAGACTATGGGCATTATCCTTGTTAYGTACTCATCAGCAACTTCTGCAGGAGAAGGGAACCGAGAACAACTCTCTCTGTTTCCACTAACTATTCAAAAACAGCTTATATAGACTTCATGAAAAAAAGAAGGGTGAATGATAAGCTCATGGAAACTAAACTAAGCACTTCACGTTTCTGGTCTCCAGGATCTACTATAAGAGTTGAGAACTACTGAGTTACTGTAACACTTTGAAGATGTCTCATTTGCTGACAGCTGAAGAAAAACAAACAAACAAAAATAGCCAACCAAATAAAAAGGTGCTCTACATCAGTGATAGGCTTTCCCAGAACAGACAAAGGACATGTCCTCTCTCGGGCATATCTGACAGCTTCATGTGTCAGAAGAACATCCAGGGGTCTGGGACACGTTTACACAACACATCTCAAAAGATGTTCCAGCTTTTCTATGTTCTCTTGACATTTTTTTCTTCATATTACAAACTTACTATTATTTAAAACTTTGCAAACATAATCCTTTGTGAAGCAAAATGAGTCTTACAGCATTTTAAGCCTTAGTATCTTAATCCTTAAATCATAGCCTTTAATACTGTGATTATGCGCTAGTTAAATAGAGCCTGAAGAGATTTTCTGCTTCTTTACATATCTTTTCCCATAAGTGCTATTTGTCTTTACAGTTTTTTCTTTTTTTTTTTTACCTTGTGCAATATATTTTTATTATATTTCTGATATTTCTCAACAGTTTTCTTGCATACCATATCAATGAGCCAGAGAATAAGGTACAGGGTTGACATATATTATGAGGTGATAATGTGCCTGCATTACGGTGGGCCAGAAGAACTTGTCACCCTGGGTTGCAGTTGTTTCCCATTGACATGAATGCATCCTGGGTGTTATGACTGCAGAATCCCAAGCTTTCTTGCCATCATTTACTTACAGCTGTGTTTGATGGGTGCACATGCTGTTCTCTTAGAGTACACTAGGCAATAGCACATGGTGTCTTAGACATAGCTTATTATATTCCTTGTGAAYGAACAATTTTAAGAACCTTTCATTGCACTGGTTTAGTTCTGACTTTATCATCAGACTTTATATATATTTTCCAGAAGCTACATAGCCTGCAGTGACAATAATTATAAGAAGCCAGCGGAATCTGTGATTGCTTTCCTCACACTTATTATTTGCTAAAATCCTGAAGAGCAAGAAGCTGAGACATTACTTTTTTTTTTTTTTAGCAAATTCTGTACTTTCCATGTGCAAATATGCCAAGGTTATTCATGTTTAATCTTGGATGTCTACTAGCTTTGACAGACGTACTTGCAAGTGGAAACAATTTAAAGGAAACCAAAAGTTACTTAAGCATGCCTTTTGTGTTCCAGCTTTATTGCATCAAATTAATTASGATTTTCAAAGCATACAGACCCTTCATTTACTATACAGACCCTTGTGCATAGGAGCAAAACTGAGATGACACCTGAAGACCCTCTCACACATCACATCTTCATGCCAGAGAAATCTACTAAATAGAAACAGTTCAATTCTCAGAGCCGTTCTTGAGGCAAAATAAATACTATTGAAATAACTAAATGACAAGAAGATAGGGAGAAATCTTGGGTTAAACTAAATTACGGACCAAATTCTTAGAATATTTGGAAAGGATACATTTCTTCAATTCTATGATCAAATGCCTTTTYATTTCAGTAAACAAAGGACTAAAAGGCTCAAGAATATAGCCCCATGGAAGCAATCTTACTTACTAAAAGACTTGCTTTTTCCACAAATTTCCTGCTCTGCCATTTTATAGAAAGCTTGCACAAAACTGAATGCAGACTGTGTAATTTAGTCCCTTTAACAAGCTTTGTAATATGAACTACTATACATTCCAATTCTTTTGTATTTATATAATCTTCACCTAATCTTTAAGAGAGAAAATAGCAAATATTCAATTTGAGTCTTGGAATATTGCTATTGTACATAGGTAAATAGGGTTTATGCAAGACTTATGCAAAACAAAAAAGCCCMCACTTATTCAGGAGATATTTCAGGTTTAAGGTCTCCAGTGTTTCGTGCATGTTTTTATTAAAAGGTTACTTTCCTCTCATTTTTATGCCTCTTTTTCTCTGTTGCACAATCAAGGGGTGCTGGAATAAAAAAAAGAGCCATTTGCCCAGAAATTTCAGGACTGACACGAGATGCAGTGGAGCATCTTTGCACTGTGGAGAGCGCAGCACCTGCAGCTGGTGACAAGCAACGGCTTGGTTTGAATTCTACACCATTCTCCCACTGACTCAGTGGACAGAGCCGGGCAAATCTCTCAATCTTTTGCACCTGGTGTCCCATAGAAGGGATAGTCCAAGGTTAAGATACTAATTTCTATACTTGAGAGAATACCAGGAAGAAATGTYACAGGGAGTGCAAGGTACTTGAACGCTACAGTTAAAGATCCAATGTAAGTACCTGTGCAAAACTCATACAGTGTGTGTCTCTCAGTAGCGTCCAGTCAACATCAGGATCTCTCATACACATTTGAGAGGTTAATTAGTTGATATTTGGACAGTGCTTTTTGACTAACAATACTTTAGGTAATTTTGTAACCTCTTGCAGTGATCTCTATAGGCATCAGAAGCTGAACATCTTAGCATGCCAACAGAAATTCAGTATCTCCATCCTGTGCAAAATCCTGGTTCTAGCCCTTGCTCCTCTTTGGATCTACACTGGAAGGTAGAAAACCATAAAACTATACCTTCTAGCAGAAGGAAAACTCCCAGTAGTTCAGTTCAGAGAAAGGTTTTAGTTGCCTGACATTAATCAGTAACTGCCTAAGCTATTGATGTACTTCATAGCACGCAGAAATACTTGTGTGTTAAAAATAGCTTGTACGTGCAAGTTTGACCCAAACATTCATGCAGTTTCCTTCTAGCCTGTCAAAATAATTTGCAGTATAAAAGTCATTTTTACTCCATGGCAAAAGGAACACTGCGTTCAGAGCATTATTTGCACATAATGGCACATTAGTTATTAAACTATAACTATATTATTACAACTATTAGTTGTAAAAGAGAAATTTCTTGCATGGAAAATCTGAAGTTACTCCCTTGTTAGCAACTAAAGCGTCAAAGTTCATAAAGTATGAAACATTACTGAAAATACTGAACATGGCATTTTCGGTGTGGCTATTAAAATACTTTCATTTGCATATAATTCCATTTTTAGTTCACTATTTTAAAAGTATTCAAATTGCACAGGAAACTGCAAATATATTCACAGACTGCACTGCACAGTAATGAGGACAGGATTTCTTGCCTGCTCTGAACTACTGTCACATGAAATTTCAGTTTGCAAGCAGCATCAGATCACTTCACCTTCCGATAGTTTGCTGTGTTTCATGAAAAAATATGAGAAAAGTAGCCTGGTTTCTTTTCCCTGCCTCAGATGTGAGCTAAGTTGTGCCTTTACTGCATATCTGCTAAGAGTTCACAAAAATACAGAAAAACAGACTATAACAATCCCCAGAAATACAATGATTCAATTCACTAGTCATGCAAATTACACAGAATAGGAAAAAAAAAAATGCACGCTCAGTTACTGATGGCAGACTGAGGYGATAAAAATACAATAAATAGTCTTTGTTTATTAACTTTTTATGGGAGTGTTTTGACTTTGGATTGCAGTATCCCACAGAAAAACAGATCAATCACAGTGCTGCAACTAGCCCACGTGTCTTTTGCCTAAATCCCCCCTATTCCTCAAGAAGGTCTGCAGACGTGACTCGGCGTGCCTCTGCTTTATTCAGAGGACGTCAGCCAAGATGCAGAGAGGCCAAAGAGGAGGTGCACTCCCCGGTTGTCCCAAGCTTTTGTCYATGCATCTTCCCTGCACGGGAAACCACAGACTTCTCTTGAATTACGTTTCTTTCTGCATAGTTGTTCTTAACAATCTGTTTCAGTCCTTCATGAGACCGCTGCTTCCTCCAGACTTTGTCTCCCAGTCTCCCTGATTCCTGGGAGCAATATCACAGATCCGTAAGATTTCTACAGAATTATACCAATGACTATACAAGCATCTATGGGTTTTTTAAATCACCATTTAGTGACAACAACGTATTAAAACAGCAACGGAGTTTTGGAGGTAATGTGCTTTATCGGGGGTGTCCCAAGGAAGGTACTATACCCACCTCTGCCACATGCCCCATGGCAAGGCTGGGACGAAAATATCAGTCATTGAGTGTGCGCTAGCTTCTTTTGTGAACGTTTACAGACACTTGCATACTGCTGTAACGAATAGTGCAGAAACACAGAAGTAGAAAGAGATAGAAAAAGAGCAAGAGGTGCTACATCACGTACCAGAGGTCTCACAGAAAGCCCGTGGAAGAAGGAAAACAAAACCCCACTTCCAAGTACACCGTCTGCCCACAGAGCACTTACTCCCCTACATTTCCTGACTTTTCTGACATACTTCCTTTTAAAAATAAATCAAATCGTCCTATTTCAGTGAAGCAGAAGGATGACCACAGAAGGATGCATCATGCCAATATTTTGAAGCTTCTATGAAATACATCATTAAATGATGACAGKAATTGGTTCAGCACAGCTCCCTTCCACTGTACCTTTTAGATGTGTGCATTTTGTCCGTAGACAGAGTAGGTTGTGTTTGTTGACTCACTGTGGATTCAATTTTTCCCCACATACTGTACATCTGCTGCACATGCCTGCAAAGCCCCCACTAGCTTTTCAACACCCACAGTACAGTGACATACTGAGTAACAACATGTGAAAGATTTCTACTGAACTTGTGCATAAAAAATCCCCAACCTGATGATTTTCCCCCCCTCTCCAAAACAAATCTGCAAGATTTGTTATTTAATACAAGTCAGTTGCTCATTTCAAAGTCATTTTTGCTACTGTACATTTCCTAAGAAATTCAAACCAAATGACATACTTCCAAGCAATTTTTCACCAAGTTTTCTTCACCAACTTTTTTTCTTATTGAGTGCTCTGGATACAGCCTGGCCTTAATCCTACAATTCGCTTAACTTGCCAGCTGCTAATTGCTATGTGCAACTCAAATCATGTCAGTTATTGGCACGTAGCACTTYGTTCATATGAAAAAATTCTATCAAATATTTTTGTAATAATGTAACATGAAAGCAGAAATAAGAGTATCTTTGAAGTTCCGTAGGCTGAAGTATCTGTCTATGTTGGGAAACTCAACATTTTCTAAAAATATTCCAAGAGAAGAAGCAGATGGGGGGAATCATTTCTACCATTTAGAGGAAAGCATGGGTGAAACAATTGTGAACATAAACTCAGCTGGGGGCATAGCTTCTCTAAGTATTTTCTCCATGAAGAAGCTTTGTCTTCTGGACACGGCTTGACTTTAAAGATGAGAACAGGTAAGTTTGCTTCAGAGTTTTGCTGTGTAGCTTTTGTGTGATACCAAGCAAGATCTGATTATCCACATGAAAAGAAGAATGATGGTACTCCCTTTCTCCCGCATTTATTGTCTCTTAGCTGTTTAGACTGCAAACTGCTGTAGGCCTCTCTCTTGGCATCATAACAAAAGGAATAGCAACATAGTCATCACTGTTAAAATTAGTAAGAATTTTAAAAATAAAATTAAAATTAAAAAAATAGACACACACACACGAATATACACCTATATGTCCACATACACACACACAAAACAGGCAACAAAACTTAATTCTTAAATTAGTGCATAAGCATACTACCTGTCAGAATTTCAGGTAGATTTTATAATGAAGTGTCTTGCTCAGGAATGCATGTATTTCCCTCTCCATACATAATTAAAGTTATTGCTATTTTACATCCCATAAATATTCACTGATGCAAGAGGGAAAATAGAACACTCTCTTCCCAAGATGCTGACGGGACCAAGCAGAACCTCATCAGGGATCGCTTCAAAGATCATTTTCTCATGTCCAGAGAAACAAATTTAAATGATCTTATGTGAGCCTACTGTTAGCAATTGCACTCTTGAATYATGCATGATCCTTGACTGCTCATAATACGAACAAACTCCAGAGAGTTTCATTAGTACATTTCAATTATTGTAGCCCTTCTTACTCCTTGTTTGTTTGTTACAGTTAATTTTCATTTTTAGAACATGCTTTCATATTTGCTATCAGCAATGATGTCATGTTCAGAAAAAGGCTTATTAGACTCCTTATGCATTCTCTCTGTGCTGTCCCAAAGTGTACAAATATAATTGTAAATTCTGGAAAATTCTGCAACTTTGTGTCACATAGAAAGTGTAATAACTACGCCTGGTCTTCTGTGCTTGTAGGAATAAGTTTTGCCTGAATAAGAGTTTGAATTTAATCCAGTATCTGAAACTTGTGAAGCATTAATGTCACTTGATCTTTGTAGGAGTTTAAAACACACGCATTACCACAGTACCTGCAAAATATAGCAAGACATATGTTAACTATAGCCTCATTTTGACCACCTGTCAAAAATCTTAACGCAAAATATGTCAGAAAGTAAGCTGCCACTGGTCATAAAAATAATTACACAACAGCATTTGCCTTATGCCGATACGAGCATTTGGGAGACTCACTCTTGCTTTAGTAAAAGTGATGTTAATCAATGGAATAGAGCTGAATTCTYTGCTAGAGTCAACAGAGTCATGCTAATAAAGGAAAATTTCTTCCTCCATCCATCTGCCAGAACCAGGAAAGGCCTTAATCCTCTGTTCTTTGGGTTATTAATTGTCAAAATTAATTTCTGCCCTAGAAAACTGTAGGACGTCGTTTCCGAAAGGCAAGCGCCCTGCCCGCCGGAGAGGGATATCCGCCTCACGAGAGGTGGCTGACAGCTGAGCTGCCAGCAGGACTCATCGAGCCTCCGGAGGGGCTGGGGCTGGGTACTGCCTTACGTCACATCACGGCTCCACTACTGAAGCAAATTTCCCTTTTGTTCCCACTTTGCCCAAGACCTGAACCAAAGCATGATGTCTAAGCGTTCGTGAACTGGGTATCTCTGGGACAAAGCTAAACTGGACTGCAGGAGCGTCACCAATGGACATTCAGTTTACTGAACCAGCCTAATCCTAGCCTGAAGAAAAATCTGCTGAAATATGTCCAGTGTTGGTTTAGGTCCCCTGCACCAACCATTCCTCTCTACAAATCTGCCTCTCCTGACCTGCATTACTTGCTAATGCAGATGTAGCCGATACATCAAACAGGGACTACMCACTAATATTGAACACAGCTCCACTGCGGCCAAATCTCCACTGGTTTGCACTCAATGAGGAGTGTAAATCTGCAATCTAAATCAAAACTGCCACTACAACTTAAATTTGGACAAGGCCATGTGTCTGGGAATCAGGGAATTCCTACTAAATCTGCCAGAGCCCGTGACCTTGCAGAGGCAGAGGTGAATCAGATCCTGTTGGGTCTCACCACTGCATATATCACAAAACTTACTGTCTCCTGCAATCCGACACTGACTTCAGCTGAGCTGATTTTCTATTCCACACCATTTCCTCCTGAGGTTTCTCATCAATAAATAAAGAGACATGCTGCTACCACAGCTGCTCTGCACCTACCTAACCCCTTATTAGCTTACAGGCACACACACAACCTCCCACCCCCAGAAACCACACAGCTGGAAGAGCAACACTGATAGAACAAAGATATTTTCAGTGTCCAAGCATTGGCTGTTTGCATGTTAATAGTTAGAAGTCTCTTAGCATTGCCATCATAAATCTCAGTTTCAAATGCCAATCCATACAAATTTAGCACTGCAATAAAACATTTAACTTCCTAGATTATAAAAATAGCTCAGGCTTTAAAGTTGTCAGATAAGTAAGAACAAAAGTGTGAATTACTGGGTTCAGAGAAAGCCAGAGAAGAAATATCCATGTTCAGTGAAGAAACTTTCAGATCCTGCTCAATTTATACGTTGATTAATTAGATAAAATAGTAAAAACACAGCCCAAAATGCCATTAGTGTGACAATGACAACGTGCATGAGGGATGTGGGAGAATTTGGATTATTTCTCCAAGCAAAACGGAAGGAAAACTTGAGCCTTTGTCTGCTGTATGCTGGGTGACTGCCTAACCAAGTCTCTTAGCTGTTCAAGAGGACAAGCATCTGCTCCTTCACCAGCATCAACCAGAAACAGCACGCTCTATTTGAGCAACCATCACTGCAGGTGTTGACAAAACCTGTAAATTCCACAGATAAATTCTGACTTCAGCAAGTTAGCACAGAAAACCTATCGAGGAAATTCTAGAACAACTTGCATGTCAGCTCCCTTCCTTCTGCTTGGCTTACCAAAAAACATTAGAAACTCAACATATCAAAGAGCACCTGCATTTTAGCAAAGGAAGGAGGGCTACGATGGGTTGTGTGCCAAACCAAGCTATTTTAGAACAGTTTGTYGGCCATTTATGCTTTGATTTCAACTTTAAGCCAAGTAAGAAAGCACATAGCATGAAAATAAATCCATGTAAAATTATCTGATATACACAGGTTGCATACCTTGAAATACCAGCTTTAAGTTTCCTAGCACCTCATTCAGGTAAGTTTGAAGTACACAAGTGTTTCAATCCAGCTCCAAAGCACCAGGAACACTAAAGTTTTCAAAATCATGAATAAGATAGCTCACTTCCACTGAAAATAAGACTCGACACAAACAGAGATGGACAAAACCAGATGTATTAATTAATCACTCAACCAGTAAGACATACAGCTACAGAAGTCCTTCAACTCTGGCCAGTTCTTTACCCACTTCTGCCTTCACTAGAATTTATACCCTCCTTATAGGGACCCTAGTCTCTCCCATCAGCTGTACTCTGTACTCCACAAGGAAACAAAGCATGGGCCTAATTTTTCCTAAAAACACCTGCCGTTTCTCATAATTGTGCACTGAGCATGTAGCACTTTCCAAAATATTGTATATGGCCTTCAAATGTTTGTTCACAAAGCACGTCTGCTGTAAAGCACACAAAAGTCAGCTAACCTGGGTTGGTCATACAATAACTGATACTAGATTCATTTATTCATTGACTTAAAAAGCTGTACACTTTATCAGTTTACATACATTATGCTCTCTCATTTTTGTTAATACTGTCATTCCTTTATTACTCATTATATGCAGGTATAGGCTATTGTTTCAACTCGTGTAATTTCAACTATAATTTTCAAAATACTTAAGTTATTTAGGAAGAGTGACTGGGACTCTCAAGATCATAAATCTCTTCAATATCAACAGCCCCTAGAATAGTAAAAGCAAGATTTTTTTAGAGACCAGTAAATAAATAAATAAAACTGACTCATTGAAAGTCAATTAACATTTGACAACTTACTAGCCTTTGCATCCCTGAAAATCTCCACAGGCAACTTTGGAAGAGAGAATATAACCTCCTCAGCAACTCAAGAGGTTTTCTGGAAAATATATGCGTTATCTCTATGTTTAGTTTCACTTTGTACCTTTATAATCTTTTCATAAAACAAGATTACAGTCTTGGTCTTTTTACAACTGATATTAATTAGAATTACTAATGAATGAATCATGCCTCTACATGAAAGCACTTTTGGTTTGCAGTTGCTATCTGTTGGATTTTGTTTATTTATTTCGGTGTTGTTTTTTTTTCCAATCATGATTGTGGGGAAGTACAAATTGTTTAGGAGTTGGTGATGATTTATATTTATCCTAAGAGAAACAGGTTTCAAACTCAATAACAGAAATAAACTAACAGTGAGAATGGTGTGTCATACACTTGTACTTGACCAAGTGTGCCCATTACATCAAGAGTTGACCCAAAATGCTCACTTATGCAAATAGTCCACTCGCAATATGAGCTGCCTTCACCAAGTGCTCATATGTAATGTTTACTTATGCCTACATATAATAAGAATTTGGTTCTACAAAATTAAATAAACTGATTTTGTAACTGTTATGTCAGTATCAATTTCTCTTCAATATATTACCATAGCTGTTAACGTGTYAGAGTCAGAATTCCAGAGTAAATTCTGCACATCTCGGTCAAAGTTGTAATCATAATTACTAGGGCAGGATAAAAAAACCAAACCGTTTTATTTCATTGTTGTTTTTGTTGTTGTTGTTTTTAATTATTATTTTTTATCTGGACAAATTCTTCTAGTGAATCCAGTGAAATGTAATACTATAATTCACAGCTGCAGTGATAATGACTAGAGAAAGAGGAAACCATTAAGAAACAGCCTCTCTACTGCTGAATGACGCTAATAATCCCACTATTTCTCATTTTTATGACTGCATATTTTATGAATGATAATCCGCTCACTATATATTGCTGTAAATATTTTGGTTTAGCAACAGAAATAGGCATCAATAAACTATACATTTCTGCTAATACTTAAGAGTCTACTAATGTATATCATAGCAATATTTTCACTGGACCCCCACACTGGGAAACTATATGAACTATTCTTTTTAGCTGGAAGGACTCTATACATAACTTATATACTTTCTGCAGTTATAAACCAGTTTTGTCAGTTGCCTGAAATCATACTGAATCTGCCTCATTAATTTTCCCCCCTGCTGTACAATATAGCCTTCCAATATATTAATATTCATATGGGTTACATAGTCTTGACCCAGCAAAGCAATGAGAATACTGTAAATTTTGCATTTGAGCACTACTCGTAGTACTGTATACTTTTACCTTTATTCAAGCTATTACAATCACAGGTGGATATAATTCAAGGTACTTAAAAATTGAGGATAAGCTATAAAAMCCACTGAATTTTAAAAGCTATTTTAACCTATTTGAAACTACTTTCTTTACAGCTTCATATATCTCAAGTCTATCTGTTATTTTGAAAATTCAAGAAGCGCCAGAGACTTTTAATCACCTCTGCAACGACCTGAGGCTAATGCCATTCCTTCCTCCTGGTAAAATATATTTATTAACCATTCTTTTGAATGACAACTCCTAGTACTAAGTTCAAAACCACAAACTTTGGAAACCTGGCTTTAGATTTCACCAGGTTTCTTTTTTTTTGGTTAGCACATATTACAGTGATAGCTGTCTTGATCCATTTGCAAATCAATTTTCAAAATTACCTGGTAGCTTGGTACAAGCTGGGCTAGGTGTAGTCCCCAAAGGAAATTAGGAAATATGCAGCATAGCTGGTGGGTTAGAACTGGTTTATGCAGCTGAATTTGGGTAATAAACTACCTTACAATTGTTGCTAAGCTTCACAAAATCAACATAAAATAATACTTAAATGTAAAATGTGCTGTGGGATTTCTGCTCTTATTAGTGTGCTGCATTATCAGAATAATATTTGGTGTCCAAAAATGAAAATTTTGCCACACTAAAAAGAAGAAAATAAGGAGAGCTGCTCTTGGCTCACCATTTCTATTTCATGGGAATCTTCAACAGACTGTTCTGTAAGCATAATTAACCAAGCCATTTTCTTGCTGATTCATCTCTGATGTTCCTCTCTCCCTCCCATGTCAATAGCCCCTTCTCAAGACCCCCGTGGCCTCTCAAAACATTTAGTTTTCCTGTTTCTCCTATTATCTTCTTACATCCTGCCATGTCAATAAAGGACAGCAAATGTCTTCCCTAGGTTGAAGTTACACACAAGCTGGCCAGCTGGCCAAAATGTTCAAATGTTGATTGACCATTCAGCTACTGCCAAACAGAACGGATAATATCTGGGTTTTCCTTACCTTTCTCCCAGTGGGAGATTAACAGGTCTCCCTCCATTACTGAGCTGTTGATTTTCACCAAAAGAAAGAAAAAAGAAAGGAAAGGGGGAAAAAAAAAAAAAAAGAAAGAAAAAAGGCAAGAATTTAGTACCTTTGATACCTTAGGCTTCTACTAAATTTGTCTAAAACAAGGTTCAAATGCTGTTGGAGGAAAATAGGATTGATTGACTGATGGACACGATGATTACAGAAACCTGTTTTCTTTGGAAATCAAACTCTTTTCCTTGAAAATCAAAAGCCTCCAACAGCCATAATGTGTCTTTCGAACTACCACAATAACAAAAGGCCATTTCTGGACAAGGTATCACCCCCCTCAAACTAGAAAATAAGGAGAAAAAATATAAACCTTACTGCTAGAGGCATAAGCAAACATTACACTGTTTCATCTTTTTCATTTACTATCCAGGCAGAAYCGTATTTTATCTTGGCCAAGAGAGAACTGTCATGGTTATCAAGATGCATTGTGCTGGTCATCTTCTGCCCAGCCCTACATCTTGCCCAAGGCTCAGAACTGAGAGACAAACACACAAGCACAGGCTTAGTTCCAGAAATTAATTTAAAGTAATAAAAAAAAGAGGTTACTACCCTAGAGACATTTAAATGAATAATAAAACCGTTACATTACTGACTTCATCTGGAGGGGTTAGCATTTCTGCTCAAGGTCTATCTTCTAAATCATACTRTAAATCAAACAAAACAATAACCCTTCTGTCATACTTTGCATTAATGTCTGATGGACAAAATAGTCCTCCTGTGCATTAGTTTCTTACATACAAGGGTAACAGCCCAGAAAGATTTTTGAGTCCATGTAACACTGCAAGGTACTACGTAGAAACACACACGTAAATGGGAGGTACAGTAGTTCAAGCTCTGATCCCAGGGGGGGAAGCCCCAACCCAAAGAAATTCTCAGGTTTACACATTGCCCAAGTGAAATCGCTGTGACTGCTCAAAACTCAGAAGGCAAAGCTAAGCACTCACTTTGCAAGAACAAATTTAGTTTAGGGAAGATCATTGAGGAAAATCCTATGTAGGGGTGTAAGAGTAACATCAGTTTCCTAYTTTTGACCCCACTTGAGCAGTTGCTCTAAAACCACTCAACAGCAGTAATGGACAAAAATCCCTCCCTAGTAATAACCATGTAATTTTTTTCCTAGCAGTAATAATATTTTGTTTTAATGTTCTGCAAGTTTTATTCTCATTAAAAGTGCCTTTTAAAAAGTACTTCTAAAGATCACCAGCATTTCCATTAAATCCAAAATGCAAGCTTGTAATGCTTGACCATTAAAATGCTGCTAAAAATTATCATGGAACAGTTCAAAAGTCTAAGAAAACTTGGCAAGTGGACCTAATTCTTTTTTTAATAACTGAGGGCAAAAAGATTTCCTGGGTCCTCCAGGTAGCTCACGTGCAGAAGGGAATTTGACCTTGTCCGTTTATTATTTTATTTTTACAAGGATGTTTGATATACACCTTTTTTTGGTAGCAACTTGGCTGAACTAAAACCAAACAATATCACTTTAGGCTGTTAATGCTTATTGGGCCAATAAACTATATATTGAGAAAGAAAAGCACACCAATGTTTTCAGTTTAGGAATTGCCAGAAAGGAACGTCCCTTAAAAATTTAAGTTGCCAGTTTTTGCTTTCTGTTTGGGTTCATATCAGATGCTGAATGTTTTTTCTAAGAAAACACGTGAAAGAATTCAAGATCAGAGTGCTTAAGTCTCCATGCCAGGGCATGTTCTCCCCGCTTTCTAAAAAGCAAGTCTCCTTTTTCCTATCATCGATGTAGCAGAGCCTCTAAACAGTGCATGTGTCTGTACTGTATTTGCTAACATTAACAAGAGCTGAGTGTAACATTAAATTTTTACTTCCTCGAAGCCCTACCCTGTGCCCACAGCTATTTGAAATAAACAGTAGATGTCAAGACTAGAAAAAGTAGTTCTGAGAAAGGGATCTGGAGGGAAGTTAATTCAGAGCTTTGTCTTTGAAGGTATATGCTAAATGACTAGTTTGGATTTTTTTTTCTTTTTTTAAATTTCTGAATGATATTTTACTCCCTTATTCCAAATAGCCTTTAAAAGATAGAAGTAATTGATTTTCTTCCTCTTAAAAATATTCTTAGACCTCCTTGCGATTGACCCTGCAGTAGAATCTCTTGGTGATCTCACCAATGTACGAGATATTTAATCTTCATTAAAGTCTCGGGAAAAAACAAAAATAACCTTTTATGAATAGGGCTTAGCAGAGGTTTGATGTCAAGCACAGCAGGGATATAATCACGAGTGATGTAGTACCTGAAGGATAAAATAATAGAGAGAGACTGAACCTTGACAAAAATAAGCAAATAACCATGAACATTACTATAGAAATGTAGCAGAAGGGAACTATTGGCAGCTGCCTCTTAAAAAGATAAGTCCTCAGTATGTAAAATGTAAGGGGGGAAAAAGCAAAACAAATGACAATGGACATAACTTCCAGTCATGACAGAACACAGCAGTAAGGGTATTTTCTTTTCTTACACTACATTTTGCATTCTGAACAACAGCATAACTCACATTCCGCATCCTCCTTATAGACTTAAGGGAAATCATACTGCTTATAGGGACATTTCAAGATTATACGTTTGAGTATTTTTTCAGTCCACAGCCTGTGCAGTGTTCACAGCAACACCGGTACCCTCCAAAAGATCAGAATTGGCAGYGCTGGCAGCTCTCTGTGGATGAGCCGCCCCTTCCCGAAGGCAGCACGCTGGAGCCCACGAYGGATTTCACACTGGTGAACACACACAACATCGCTCCCCGCAAGAGACGGGGCGGAACCACGCTGCTGGGCTCACAAGCACAGGGCTCCCAAAGGAGCCCTTCCTCGGGGTGGAGGAGGAAGGGCATTCACGTGCAGCAGCTCGGGATCCGCCACTTCGTGCACGGTCATTTAAACCTCTCCAAGTCCCACAGAATCCTGATGGAGCAGAGCTCCAGCACATACAGACTATTGCTGCAAGGCTCTCAAACCCTCCCTTCGCACTATATTCATAGTAGACCTTTCCAATTCCTTCTGACTTCAGAACATCCATGAGGGGACCAAAAAGCTTCGTCCTGTCTACACAAGCACAACAGGGACAAAACATGACCCATCTTTTAAACAGGCTGCCACTTATGTTTGTGTTTGTTCTGACCCAGACACATTTTTAATTTAGGGAAAGGACAGCTTTATAACTCAATTTTTCCCCCAGCAGTATTTGTCCCAATATTTTGATAATGTGATTTATAGATGCAACTGGTTGAATAGTCTAAAGTTTCTGGATTTGTAACAAAATTACTTCAACAAACAAATCCAAAATCGAATGTTCCCGTTACAAACTCACTGCATGGGGTAGAAGTGCCAGAGCATTGAACAAGYTAGCTCTGACAATGCAATAAGCTTGAGTAAGAAGCATAGGGTTAATTAAACCTGTTAAGAATCAGAATAAAAGTTGGAATCTCTCCAGTTCCACCAAAAGCTGTTCTAACAGGTTATCTACCGTCTTTGCTGTGTCCTTGCCTAGATCAAGTTATCTTTTGCTTTTTTATTGAATGAAGAGAGGGGGTTTAGCTCTCTGAGGAAAAAAATTTAAGAAATACCTCTAAGCTGCAGATGATCTGGGAGAGCTAACCTGTGACACAGAGCTCATTCCATMTTGTTGCTCTGAACTTCCGAGGATTTGAAAAGGATTTTTCACCATTGAAAGCAAGTTAATAGAGTCAGAGATAAGTTTCAGGGACGCGATAAAGTTAATTCCCCACCTGTCCACTTCTTGTCATATATCCCTTGACTTACCAACAGCCTCCCTCCAAGCCTAGGAATTGGTGGTGGTGGTGGKGAGCAGTGACCAAGAGCAGAGGAGCACACAGCCCCAGTGAGCAACTCGACAGCAACCACYGATCAGCAGGTCAGGCATTTGTCCATTCTGACATGCTGGGATCCAATGCTGGTTCTCCCCCTCCCCCGCAGCAGTTAGCAAAAAAAAAAAAAAAAAAAAAAAACCCAACAAAAACAAAACCCAAAAAAACCCCAACCACCAAAACCACACACCAAACCAACCAGGCTCAAATGCTTATACCAACTGCACGAAACTCACTGTTAAGGTGGGTTTTGAAAGTYCATGCATTGTTTCACGCTCACATTTCCCTTCTAAACTGAAAGGGAAGAAGGAAATATRTTGACTAAACACTGTCATCCCATGTTAATAAAAAAACATCATCTATTGCTTCGGTTAGATCCTTCTGACAAGCTCACGATTGAATATTTCTTGAAAACTTATCTCTAGAAGGTCAGTTTACTTTGTGTCACTACTTCTGATTTTCTAACCAATGTATCTATAGATATGTAGGGGGAGTGTAAAATTTATATAGAAGACACCACTATGTACTAAATGCACCAAGTGGAAATTTCTTCCCCATTGAGAACTTTATAACTAGGGTAATGAAAATTTTATCAGGTCGTAACTTAGAAGATTAGAAGACTGGTAGCACATTACTCTAAAAATCAAATCTGATTAATGTTTAATTGTAGCAATGTGCAGAGGTATTAATTAGGTGTACTTTCTATGTCTCATAAATAGCTATTAAAGCAAAAGCAAGAATAATTTGAAGATTAACATGAAGAGAATGATATACTTGAGTGGTAAATTATAATTAAACTGAATGGACCTTGTGAAAATAATAGAAATTGTCATCCAATATAATAATTTTGATACATAGTGCAGTTATAACAAATTTTCTAGCAATCAAGTCTGACACCTTTTCCTCAGGATATTTTTTTGTGCAGAAGCCACAGGTGTGAATTAAAAATTCATTTATGCTTTTCAATGAGAATCACAGGGCAGATCTTAAAAGCAGTACATCCAGTTGGTTCTTACTGCACAACTGAAGCATTCATGCACATACCTAGACAGGCTTTGTTTAAAAGGGGATCCCAGCTAAGGCTCTGGATTTGTATATTCAATTAATCTTGAAGCTCTGCACCCTTGCACATTGCACTTTGTTTTTTTAATGAACAATCCTCAAAGTCATACTGGGGTTAGAAATCTTGTTTCAGAACGGCACTTCTCTGGTGAGATACACTTTTCTGCTACATTTGTTACTGAGACGGTGGCTAGGAGTATTTTCACTGCTCATTCCCCTTCCTACAGTCTTGCAAAAACAGTTTTGTTTCCGTTGTCAGAAGATGGAACTTACATTGCATTCCTTAAAATACTACTACTACTAAGTATAGTAAATAAGCACCTAGTGTTCATGACCTTGCAGAAAAGGTTGAAAACATGACCAATAGGCACCAATATAATAAGGATATAAAGTGAATCCACATTTTCTGTTAATTTTATGCCAACATAATGAACCTTAGATATCTGCTTTTGGCATGAGCTATGTTTTCTAAATTTATTTTAACTAATACAGTTCAAATTGGAATTAGCTTCTACGGAACTGCTCTGGAACA
>JASVER010000043.1:5425937-5502690 GCA_030449065.1 Oceanodroma leucorhoa
AAAAAAAGGAAAAAAGGCATTAAACAACTTATCTTGTCTAGGTCTATTGTTTGTATATGATTTCTTACGATTACTTTTCTGTCATTATTTTAAAAGCCTAATTTTGTAATCAAAGAGAAGGTAAGTAAATGGTTTTAAGATTTTAAAATTTTCATTTTAAAAAAAAAAGTGAACAGGGCTGTGATGCAACACTGAAGAAACTTCTTTGGCTTGCTATTTTCATTTAACACTAAAATTAGTATCTAAAAATTAAAGAGCTGCATGTTGGCCAGGTGATGCAACAAAAAAGTATTATGTGGCAGGGTTGCAATCAAAATTAGAAAAAATTCTTAAAAGCTCTAAATGCACTTGCACGTAAGCTCTGAATAACAGGTTTCTATTATGCACTGAGTACATGCTGCACTRGAAATATCTTGGGAATTAGAAAAAATATAATGAAGCAAATTCATTGACACTGTCTTCATCAAAAGAACATTTTAAATTGTCAAGAATCTATCAGATTTAATACCAGCCATTAAAAGACTCCCCAGTTGCAACCCATACTTGTTTATTTTCTTCTACTCGGAGGATGTGAGGTGAGGAAAAAGTGACCAAAATGTTCTGCATGAACAGTGATGCAAGTTTTCTCCATTCATACTTATGCCATCACAAATATCCTCTTAATTGCGTGATAGCCGATAGAAACCAAACCCAACAACTTAGTTCTCTATCTAATTTTAAAGCCTTAAAATACTTACAGCAGGAATTCATTATAAGCAGGAAATAAAATGGGGAGTTGCAGCTGGCTTTTAAAAGGTTATTTATTCTTAAACCATTAAAAAGCCTTTTAAAAAACATCGTTCATGTATGTACTAATGCTTCTAACGCATTAATTTTTGGTTAGAATTAGTAAATCTTTTGGAAGTTTTATAACAAGTAATTTATACAGAGAATCATTATGTTGCCTATGTTTTCCTGGGGATGTTAATAAATCAAGCAAATATGATACAGGATCCAGATTTGAAATATGTCAGGTGGCTAGAATTGGTAATAAAAAATGCATAAGCCTTTTTTACAGCTAGGGAAATACCCACTACAATGTACAAGAGAATGTTTCGCCTAATTGCTCTGTCTTTTCCATCACTACAGTGCTTTATCATCACGTCCCTTGTCCACATCTCCAGACATATTCAATTGTGCTAAGGAGACGTAATAAATTCAGTGGTATTAAGGGATTTAGAAAAGGTTTTGGCCTTTGGAAACGTACAGTGGGTTCTAGGAAGTGTGAATATGCCATGTTTCATGTTAAGAGCTGGTGTACAGTGACATTTTTCTTCTACTATGTCCCTAATGTTGTGCAACTGTTACAGTGCTCTCCAAGTTCCTTGCCTCCTGCACTTCTAAACAATTCTAGAAACAACAGTTAGGAATTATTTTCATTTATTTTAACAAGATATAAAGTAAATCTCCGTCCTGAATTTTGATTGAAAATGTTTCAGCAAGCTTCCAAAAGGAAGTCATTGCTTTATGGATCCTCAATCTAGCAACAACAGGCAACAGCAATCAGGACTGTAATGACCATAAAATAAATAGGACTATTTTGTCATCAATATATAGAAGATGTGTTTTCACTAAGACTGGCTAGAAAACAATTTCTTTCATAAATATTAAATAAAAAATAAAGTTTTGGAAACTATCTCCTTCCTGATGTACAGCAACAAAAATAAAAATTTTACATTTTTAGAAACACAGAATGAAACAAAGATTCAGTCACCAAGGTGAGTCAAAAGCTGACATTAAAGTCCTCAAGCTACAGTGTGGGAGTCTGGATCAGGTCCCAGTCTGAACTAGGTGGGGAAAGGATTTGAAKCCAGGTTTCTCCCAGTCCCACTGAAGTCAGCACCAATTGGTTAGTGGTGCCGAGGAACGAGTCCTTTTGCCTTTGCTTGTACTTTCTATCCCAATCTTAAAAATTTTATATGTTCCAGTTTCCATTGGGAAATGAGACTGGAAAAACATCATTTTCTAACTTATACACCACTACTACCTAGATCAGATCACTGATCTTTCTCCTYCTGCATCCAGTTCCTGGCGGTGAGCAGAAACACGTGGACAGTTACTAAATGGGTAGTCCTTGATTTGCATCTACAAGAGTTAGGTGTGGTGGTTTTAAACTTATATTAGATCAAAATAACAGAAGTTCGAAAACCCATAAAGTTTTTCCTGAGATAGGTGCATGTGCTTAAAGTGGAGGAAAAACACAAATTTTAGCATCCCACCTTGAGCATTTTTAAAAGAGCCAGCCAAGCAGTAGCAGAAAAGCCCACTAACTTCCTAAAAATCAGCCTTAAGAGTCAAAGCACTGCTATTACCTCCCCAATAGGACAAAAAGGATGAGTACCCGTTTTTTCCTTGATACCATAATTTAGCATCACTCAGAACTAGTCAGGCTGACAGGGAAGCACAGCAGAGTGGGATGGAGGGAAGGCTCCACCACCTTCTCCTCCTCCTGAWGTGCTTCCATGAGTATACTTTGCTTTCTCTACACCTTCCAACTCACCACAGGCAAGTCATTTGCTTGTGATTAGGAACTCTCTTGCAAGCTAACATTTAAAAAACAATTAAAAAAATACTCCAAGTCAGTAAGCTTTCTAAAGCATAAGCTTACATGTGAAAAATTCAGATGCAGAAATCAATCCTGTCTATAATTTCAAAAAATACTAACAACGCAAGGAATGYTTCTGATAATCACTTTATGATTAGTATGTGTGTGGGAGAACATGATTCACACAAGACTGTTTCCCTGTCTCAATTTTTAATGTTACTGTACATTATAGGAAAAACGCAGCATGAATCTCAAATATTTTCAGGGAAAAAAGGAAGGACTATAGGGAACCAATTAGGTTTGCCAGCAAACCGAAAGTGTTTGTGACTGTTGCCTCTGAGGGTTAAAAGTAATAAATTTGTCATGCACTAGTATTCCTGATATTACACCTGTGTCAGGGGATAGTGAAGATTAATATCGTAATTATAAATGCTTAACAACATCTCCATTACAAGACAGATAAAGTGACAATCCTGATACAGTCACAGCAACGATTTTATTCATCTTTCTTCTTCCAACTCAATGAAAGGACATACATTATCAGCCTGGATGACTTCTATATTTTGGGGCAACGAAGCAAATCCATGACCTACCTTTGCGACTGCAGAAGTGCAAAATAGCTGGTGAAGCTGCATGACACAACTTGGGGAGAAGGGGGTTAGAAAGTAGGATTAAAAGATGGGGTGACATGAGCAGGGGAGGTTTACCTTCCCTGGCACAGAGGCAAATGCCTGCTCATTCTCTACTGCACATGGCTGACAGCAGAAAAAGAACAATGCTACATCTAATTCACATCTAAGCAGACCACCATCAGCTGCCACTGCAAAGCAATCACCCCAAACCCAAGCCAGTTTAGTCCAGACCAAGTTCCTGCAGATGCAGCACGGCTGGTSCTCAGGGCAGTACCCTGCCTTTGCTCCAGAGGAAACCCCAGAATACAGTCTACTGACAAAGACATGTACAGAGATTCAAGATTTAGTCCCAGAGAACAACGGCAAAAAGATAAAACCTCTTACATGCTTAAAGTGAGCTTTTATGATATGAGCCCAAAGTTGTGACAACTGTTAATAGCTAAAGGAGATTTTTTTAATCAACATTCTGTWAAAATCATTAGAAAGCTTCATCACAAACACTCACTAATGTTAAGAAACCAAAGAGTCTATTTTAGAAATGAAACAGGAAAGCTTATCTTCCATGATTTGTGGGTGARTATTATCTGTTAGATAATCTGCATGCACTATTGTGACAAGAAAACTTGAAAAACATTTCACACGGCTGTGCAGCTATATCTGCAGCCAGTGAACTGGACAAATAGCTCAAAAACCTGAAAAATAAATTCACCCMAATTGCACATTATTCTTGCAATATGATCAAATGAGTTTTGCTCAGTAATCTATTTAGCCCGTTCGGGTTATTTTGGATTTACACCAGGACAGTTCAAATTACCTCACCGCTCCCACACAGCAACCAAACACTTGCTAACATTTGAGAGGTGGGCGAGGAGGCAAAGTTAGTTACATCACCACCACCTTCCCCACAAGCTGAGGAGGAGGCACATGCCAACAGTCGGTGAAGAACACACCAACAGGCCTTTACTTGGCCGGAGAGCAGTTCTCAGACGTAGGGATTCAAATTTCTTTCCTGCATGTAGCGGCAAAGCAGCTGGCTAGTGTTAAACAAGAGGGGATGTTGATACAGCAAAGGAAGAGCAGGTTCTACCTTGTGCTGCTGCACGCAGTCTTAGAGTTTGCTGATGACACTAAGACCAATGGATATGAAAAGAAAATGCTTAGCAGCACCTTACTCTTTCCCTTTTCCMTGTCTTTAGGAATGAAAAAAAGAGAACCTCACTGTGCTTACATCTTAAATAAYTCCTGGACCTAAGCCTTCCAGTTAAAAACTGCAGCATAAATGGGAGTGTACAGCTTAAGAAGACCTCACTACACCCATCGCTCATTGGCAACAGCAAGTACATCTAGGCTAACTTTAGCAAAAACCTACAGCAGAAGCCTCCAAGGCAGTCCCATTACCGATAGGAACGTAGTCTGATCTTGAAAGCATAAATTGACAGGGCCTGCCTACGTAACCTGCTCCAYTGCTAACCATCAAACATAGCTAGAGATTTTTTTCCAATACCTGATAGCATTGTTGCAAATTAAACCAACTATTTCTTACCTTATCCTGACAGACAGGCAAAACAAATTAGCCACAGTCCTGTTTATAACTACCTACACGTATTAAAAGAGGGTTTTCACATCCAGCCACTCCCTGCCTTCTCCTTTATAAACAAAACAGAGCCCATTCTTTCATTTTCTTCTTAGGAGCTACGTGTAAATTAAACTAGAGTATATTGCTGGTTCTTTTACTAGCTGCCTAATCTGCTTACCTCTTTTTCAAAGCTGAGCACTCAAAACCGGACATACTTCTTCAGCTAAGGTCCCAGCAGTATCGAGTGAACAATTAACTTCTTTGCCTCCTCTGCCACCCCATGTGTTGTCAATACATCCCAGACCGATGCCTGTCTGTCTCTGCAGCAAATTGCAATCAGCTGAAACATCCCAATCTTTTCTGTAGAACTGCTTCTTGGCCACAATTATTTCTCATTTTATAGCTGTGCATTGGATTTTTCCATCTTAGGTACAGAACTTAGTGCTTTCCCTTGTAGAAATTCATCTTCCTGATTTCAGACTATTTCTCCATTTTATCAAGCTCATTTTGAATTTTAATCAGTTCTCCACAGTGCTTGCAACCCCTGTCTCCCCTCCTCCCACACTAGCACAGCTTGGTGTCATCATGTACCACACTACAGCTGTGACAAGGAGACGTGCCGGTGGTTTTTTCTGAGTTTGAATATGCAGTGAAAAGCAAGAAAGAAGAAAAGAAAATCAATGYCTTAAGAATGTCAGTTTAAATAGCCAGCAAGATGTTAAAAAAAGTAGATTAGGAATAGAAATCCAGAAATCTCAATATCTTCCAAAGGACCATATCAGCTGAGCACAAAGCTGTGACAAGTTTTTAGCTCTGGGGAAGACACTGCCCATTAATTTAGCCCTTGGCAGCACCTATCTTTAACTATATAACTACATTAATAAGGAATAGGACAAATAACCAAGGGAGTTTCTGCATTTATTTATGGACCAGATAATATGAAGTGAATAACATAATTCTTGCAGCACCTTTAGTCTTGTTCCCATCTTTATTATATGTTTCCTGGAAGCAAATGCCCAAATCACATAACCAAGGTTTCATTATCTACTCTGTATTATCCCCTGATTTTTTAGAATATATTAAGTGCATAGCCATCTTATTTTAGCCTCAGAGTATATACTCAGGTGTTTTTCAAGACAAGCAATTAGAAGATTGGAAAAGCTCACAAAATGCTCCTATGAATTATTCCATGGAGAGCAAATCTAGAAGCACCAAACAACCGCAGCATCCCATGGCACTATTACAGCCAAGAGTTATTGCTCACTGTGCAAAGTGACTCGCAGACGTGTACACAAAATCTTAAAAAAAAATAAAAATCCCCAAACTTGAAGCCACCTCCAACAAACAGCATAGYTGCTATCCTACAAGCAACCTGTGCGTGCAGATATACGTTACCTGCTAAAACCCAACCCTTTTCAGATCAAGGGCTGACAAATTTACATTAAAACATGCCTTATATTAGCTTTGTTAGGAATTTCATAGTACTTCCACTAAAAAGTCAAAACCCCTCTTGCTTTGAAAACAAGCAGTACAGAATCCCCTTGCCTTTTTCTGTTTGCTGAATAGCAAATCAAAACACTACAGAAACTTGGGATATCAGGCAAGGCTCTCTGGGAAGGAAATAAAACAAAACCAACTTGTCAAATGGGACTCCCTGCTGCTGCATACCATGTGGTGCTCTAGTGAGCTGCATCTGTTCAGCTATTAAACATAGTGGTGAATATGATACCGACAGCAGTGACATGATCAAATATGCTGAGTGGTTATTAMGGCTCTATAGCATAATCTTTTCACTTTTTATTTTAATTGGTAGAAGTTACTGTAAAGTAGCTTCATGTATGATAATGCTCTTTGTGCTTGTCCCTAAATGAGAAGGCACTGCTACATAATCCACAGCGAGTCTTAAAAACCCCATCTGCTATGCAAGGGAAAGGCTGAGTACTCTTGCTCCAGGAATTCTCTATTGTTCCCTGGAATTCACTGGGTCAGGAAAAAAAACACGTATGGGGAACAACAAGGCTTCAGGACACTAACGGGGTTTCACAGTGAACAGGAAGAATACGGTCTGTAGCATTCAGTGTGTAGGCGTAAGGGTGAGGGCTGAACAGAAAATAACAAGAGATTCCAGCCCCAAAATGGAGCATGAAGAGATCCATTGAGGATGTAATGCTTCAACCCCATCCTTCAACCCAGAGGCCCAGGATGAATAGGAGTACCTGACCCAACAGCAGAACACGCAGAGGGAAGACTTCCCGGTCCTGATGAGCGGCTTTTCCTAGACCACAGAGAATGTATAATGCTGCAGCAGCAASCGTGATTTACATCTCCCTGAGGGAATATCTGGGCTTACATTTGGTCCGTGACTGAACATAAATTATCACCTGCCAATTCTAGCACAAGAAGTTAAAGCCACGTTAGTAGTTTCATGCTGATGCACTGAAGGCTTCAGGATAATTTCACACAGAACTGGCAAAACTGAAGGACCTGTGTCTTTCCTTTGTTCCTCTGCATCCCTTATTCAATGTAAGCTAGGTAATTATGGAAAGCCAAGAAACGCACGAGTCAGTTCCTTCGGCTAATCCACCCTCTGGAGCATCAGAATGCTTCAGTGTAAATGGGCTTTCACAAACAGAGAGATACTTAAGCCTCTCCAAAAACAACAGGAAAACTCACCTGTTATTAGTGGGATTGTTACATTAAGCATAAACCACCAGACCATTGACAATATCAGTTCCTTATCCTGTCTGTTACTGTTGCAGAAATTCTTGGGACCAGCATGATCTAAGCAAAAAAACAAAAAGAGCCTTAACAGCAGCAGCAGCCCACTGTCGAACGGGAAGAATTTCTGTAAGATTGATAGAGAAGGCAAATATTATACACCTACAGTTGTTGCTGGGAGAGAAAGGAAAAGGCTGCTCAGTGATGCACCACCAGTGGAGATGCACTGATGTCAAGCATGTCATGCTCACGTAAGAGAGAAAATGATTAGACAGCACAGGCATGTCACTGAAACACAGATGAAGATATAATTGGTAACCTGGGTTTCAGGAAGTCCAGATAAATTCCCTGCTCTGGCAATATGTCCTGCACGACCCTGGTGCAATGAGTTAGTGACAGAGGTTGTAAAAGTTAAATAGCTAAATTGGATGAAAGTAGGAACCAGGCCCAGTGTGCTCAGTTCTACCATCCAGTACACCAGATTAAATTCACTGATTTTACTATAGGTACTCCTCACTGACACAGTGGTGTAAGTGAAAAGTGAGAAAGGGTCAAGATGATAAAACAATCTCGAAGGAAAAAAAGCAAACTAGCATTAAATATTAAAACAAGTTTCCAGTTTGGTGAAGACACAGGCATCACAGAGCAAAACCTGAATTAAATAAGTGATCTAATTAACTAATTATGAGTTACAATTAAGGTAGTATCTCACAAAAACAGAATAGTATTAAGATGAGCTTTCCTTATTAGCAGAAAGTGATTAACTATAATAGCAATGTTTACTTAAACAAATGCCTGAAGCAAAGCAGCAGGCTCTGTAAAATTGCCTCTGCACCTTTCACCTTCCAGCAGGAGCTTTCTGGCCTGATGTAGATCCTGCTCATACTTACTTGTATTTCTGCAGTTTCTTCAGACAAATTAACAGTGGAAGTGGTGGGATGAGAATTATTTGGACTTAGGATCAGAAACTGTTCAGGCCACCAGCAGCACTTTTCCCCCAGCCTTGTTCTGCATCAACAGGCTAATCTCTCTGACTGGTATTAAAAATGATATTGTTCATACTGCATGTTCACTGAAAAAACTGCTACACTGGTACTTTGTCCTGCAGTGCAGACTATATCCTTATCTTCACTTAGAGCTCATAAATTTAAAAGACAGGGAGTTAATGGGCCAGATCTTGGGTTCTGGCTTATATTCATGAGAAACAAACCTTGATCTGCCCTGTGCAAACCTGGCCCTCTTTCAATGGGTCATAGCAATCTGAGAGTCACTCTCTCTTATTCAAGCTGCCATCAGGAGCTGAAAGCATAGTCTAGGATACTCTGAAAGGGATGCCATTGCTCATGTCTGTCCTTTTTTTTTTCCAAACCACACATTGTCAGCCCAAAGTGCCTACAACCTGCCTGCACCCTGCACTGTCATGGTTTCTAGCACACTGGGTACACATGCCTTCCACTTGGTTTTGAGCCAGGCATGCCTAGCAGGGAGGAGGGAGTGCAAATCTTTTTGTGCTTCTCTAAAATTAGACAAGAACTAGGCAGTAACAAGCTAGGAAATATTAACAGGGCTGACTCTCTTATATTACTAGAGATAACAGTGTATGTTTAATAAAATATACAACAGATACAATAAGCAGAGAAGTACCCATGTAGGATAGGTGGACAAAAGCAGCTAGCTCTTGGAAGTGACCCTCAATCATCCAGAGCTCTCGTTCTCCAAATAATCACAATAATTTCCTATGATTTGGTACTTCTTCCTTTGGGTGATCAGCCAGGTTTCAGTGAACATCTCAACTGTTCTGCTACTGCAAATAGTCAAGTCTTCTTTAAATCTTAATAAGGTTGCTAAAATGTCTGCTAAATTTTTCATCAGCTCTTTTTATACACGGCAATGTTCTGGAAGAGTTGGTGCCAAGTTATTAAAATATCTGTAACCTTCATATGCAAGGATGTTGGCTAGTAACCAGTGCAGGGAATTTTGGACTAAAAGGACCTGATTAGACTGAGATGGATCTAAAACATCAATGGGAGAATATAATGTTAACTAGGAAAGGTGCTGCTATGGACGAAATATGGACTATTTATTTATCTGTACATTATAAACTAATTCTTCTGTCCTCCTTTCTGAAGCCAGAAATTTGGTATTTATGTGTAAAAAACCTAGTCACAAAAGGATATGTCTCCTAATTTTGGCCACATACTTATTTGCTTTGTTCTTGCTGCTTTTGTTCTTTAATTAAACAGAACTAGCCAACGGTCCTCATCAAGGTCTTCCATGTGATTACACCATACAGGCACCATCTGAAGTCACTCCTCTGTTCCTTTAGCTATAGGGTATGCCTCATTCTGTGGGAAAGAAAAGGTATGTAATCACCAAGACCCCCAGAGGTTGCCACCTGCTTTCACTGGGATTCACTGGGACTGCAGAGTATGCACAGCACATGAATTTGTGTTTGAGGACACAGCAGAAAAACAACGTAGGGAACAAGTGAAAGGGAAGAGAAAGGAAGAATCCTGGAAAATAAGACTGGATGTAATCCATACAGGACTTCAGAGCTTTAAAAGTAACAATGTAGAAAATAAGAGCTGCTTTATGAAGAGGTCATGAGCCTCTTCAAGTCTGTGTTAATTAAATATGCTTGCTCTTTTGCTTGCCTCTCCAAATTGGTCCACTTCAGTTCTTAAAAAGGCACAGTTTTTGTTATTAGTATAACATGACTCAGCACAAACACCTTCTATTTTTAATCTTTTTAGCATTTTTTTAAAGTTCAAGAAGGCCCCAGGAAAATTAAGTTCTATGTTTTATGTTCTCTCCTCGTGATGGATCAAAAGTCCCATTTGTGTGCAGTTTGCAACAGTAAAGTCAAAGGAGGACTTGCCATCAAATGCAGTGACAAAGTTTTGGATCTTAAGCAGTTCAGCCAACAGATGGATTCAATTTACAGTGTAATCTTGAGATATGCAAGATCAGAAGGGATCTTAGAGTCCACAATCTGGTCTGCAAGATCATTTTATACAATGCCATGGCCACATGCAATTCTTTCCATATTGCCATCAGATGACACTAACATACGTGGGGCCACCAGAAGTGTTTTAAATATCTACTCACCCTCAGCCAGGCTCTACATCTTTGCTAGAAGAAAGCACCTCAGGAGATTTATCAGTGTTGAGGGCTGGAGCATTTTGCGACTGACACATGGTATTTTAGCTGAGAACTTAGGTCCTACTGGTTGTGCAATTTTCTCTCGCCAATGGGCTGGCAGGTGGTGACCCCGTCATACAGCATGCTTTCTGGGAATGAAGCTTTTATCCTCCCAAAAGCACAAAAGGAGCAGGATGCATAAAGGAGTTATTAGCTGGGTAGAGGAAGAAGTGAGAACTTCTATTTGTCCCAAGACAGAGGAAGAAGATGAAAAGAGTTGTTTCCCTCAAGCATATTTCTAGGCTGGGGAACCAGAAAATCACAGCTSGGAGATCAGACCTCCTACGCTGGTATAATGGACCTTCCACGCCAGCATCAGAATTTCTCCTTGCAGTGCTCCATGATGGCAGTCATAGCCAAACTGTTTAATTATATCAACTGTCCAAATTCCATTCATATTTTTCATAYAGTAAGGTATCAGTCTGTTCTGTGCCAGAATTAGCACATTTCCATAACCTTCTCTCAGCAATTTGGCCTGTTTATGGCAAGAACAGACCACTGTTGCTCAGTGCGCAATAACAGACCATGCAGAGTATTCAAGATGAGGCATTAACAAACAACTTATATCATAAAATCCCTTTTCAGAGTTTTTTTTTAATCTATGTCTCTGCTAATACCAAAGAATAACTTAATTGCATGTTTTCAAGGCATGGCTTGACCATTTCAGTGATTTATTTATCTTTTCCTACAAATTTAGAACTTTAACCTGATCAGTGAGGTAAATGATTGCTGCATTTAGCACAAATTCCCTAGATTAATTCATTGCTCCCATTCTAATTAACTTAATGTTTGTGTACATTGAATTGCATTCTCACCTGCCTGTCTAGTCCCATAAATGATTCTTTTTTGATTGCACTGCTTTTCATTATTCAAATCCATAAGCAAGTCTGGAAATCCTTCTTTCATACTAATTTTTTCTTCAGTTTAAAGATTAACACATAGTCTGGTTGCCGAGTTTTTTGTTCCCCAAAGAGAAGAACAATCACTGCCCACAACAGTTAAACTTCTTATAGCATTTGCCATACACATATATTAATGAGAAAAAAAATCACAAATAAAGATCATGTATATAAGCATAATGAGGAAATATCAAATATTAGCAGAATTCTGGATTAGATAACATCAGCCTTAAGAAAATTTCTTGTKCCTCAAGGTAGCAGAATATTAAATATCACAACTCTGATAAACATAATGATCCAAAGTCTTTCCAGGGCTCCAGAGCGATCCCTGATGCCCACTTAGCTGATATGACGATGGCCTTATTTTCAAAGATGCTGACTATATTCAGCTTCCATTGACTTTAGCCACTGATGTGCACGCTCAGCACTTCTAAAACATCAGATTTCTGAAACCTAGTTCTGCTTTTTTTTTTAGCCCTTCCTGAACGTGAATAATTTGATTTTAAATTCATTACTGTTTCATGCACATACAAGCCACCAGTGGCCTTACCAAATCTTTGCATTGCACAGATACACATATAATAATAAGGAATTCCATATTTGAAAGATGATTATTAGAAGAAACATTATTCTGGGAATATGTTCTTTTAAAGATTATTAAACTCTTCATGGGAAAATTAATTAGCTCCAATACAAACCACTAAAATCAAAGGTATTTTTACCATCAGTCTCACTGAAAGTACATCCAACTCTCCAGGCATCGATCCAAATACAACTAAGTCAATAAGAATCTTTCAATTGACTTTCCATTAGGCATTAAGCCCCAGACATGTGAAGTATTCAAAAGAGAATAACAAATTMATTTATCTTAAGACTCTGTAATTTTTTCTCTGGTACGCTCAAGCACAGAAGTCTGATCCTCACTCGAGTTTTACTATTTCTGTTCACTGGAGGGAAGGTCATTATACGTGCATAAATTAAAATTATCCATATATTATGTATATGTACAATAGAATCTAACAGAGTTAGCTATTAAAGGCCTGGTGCAGAAGAATACTGCATACATATAACTAAGAGACAGAGGGAGGGGAGCAGGAAATAATAGTCCTGTTAAGTTTGCCAAAAATTCCAAAAAATTAGTAGAAAGCAAGCTGAGAGAGGAGTTTTGCAGAATTTTCCATTAACTTAAAGCTGAAAATCAAAATCCCTTGATATAAATATTATTTTTTTTACACAGAAGTCAACATTTCATTTGGAGATATTAAATATTTCCTTAGTTTATAAAAAAATGAAGTATATCATATACAAAAACTGAATAAATAGCTCAGAAAATGGGGAAGCATTAACTTCCTTTTAAATCAAGAGAATTTTGAACCAAATCTGACAAAAACTCACAAAAGCTTTCACTTTATTTTTATCCACATCTTCCTCATGGAAAAAGTTTCAAATGAAAAATGCCTTTCGTACAGTATATATTCTAATAGATGCAGTATATAAATAATTGGGACAAAGAGCACAGACTGAAATTATTCATGAACCAAAACGCAATTTTCTGTAAGACGTACAATATTTCCTCTCCTACGAGTGTTCACCTCAGTCATTAATTGTTACTCTGAAGGCTTCACAAACATGTTTTGAAAATCTAAGTGCAATATTGATTAATCTATCATGCCAGTAATGCTGCATCTTCAGAGTATTTCAAGTTAATTGTGTTACACCCTGCATATATTGATACTATCTGTCCTTAATCATACCATACTTTTTCAGGTAACATGTTACCACACCTTTTAAAATAGTTTTCCATGCTTTCCCATCACAGTCTTAACCTTATTGGTTTACATTTTCCCTATAATATTTTTTCCTAATAACATTAAAGAGAATGAAATAAAAAAAATATCTACCACAATCTACCCYGAGTTTAATTTCTTTTTATTTTTGTATGTTTACGATATCCTAGCTAGGATTGTCACTCTTCTCTTGCTGGAATTACAGGGTGTGTTTCCCCAGCTTCCCCCAGAAGAGGGTTAGGACAACATTCAAAATGCTGCCACATCTGCCCTATTCCTTATTTTAAAACTTAACGATGTTTGTTGTCAGAACGATCTTCACCACTTCACCTACTTCAGCAGATCCATATCTGTAACTAAGCTTAATTAGTAATTCCTCGCCCTGCTTGAGGTAGTAGAAGTGAGCCCAGTTTAGCTTAAGTAGCTAGTGTCCCATAGGCTGGGTGTCTTTTCTGGAACACCAAAGCTGTAAGATCTGAAATGCTCTGCTGGCCTTATCCCCCCTACAAACTTCTTGCTCTCAATATCAAAATCAGCCGTAACCATAAAAACAGCACACTGCTTTTGTGCTCCCAAAATACTTTGACTTTGAAACAAATGACACAAACAAGGAAGACACAGAAACTGCTGATTCTTTCCATCAGGCGTACGAAGTGTTACATTTTGTTATAGTTTAAAGTCTTTCATTTTAACAATGAAAGATGAAAACATGGCATAATTTATACTTAAAACAATTTTTAAAAATTGTTGAAGTCTACTGATGGAAATCTATCCTTCTTGTCTTCATTAGTAGAGCAAATACTACTTGTGCCATGCAGGAGAATATGAGTTTCCTATGCTACCAGCATTACCAGAAAGGGCAATTTAACAGGATTTCTTAGCCCTTTGAGGCAGTATCTTTGTCTAACTTCACTTTGTCCCATAGAAAAGCTGGAAACCTGAGGCAGCAACAGCACAGTGCCTGTGGAAGACAATGACATGTATCTCTCTCTCTCTCTCTCTGCTTTTCTGTCTAATGACTTGTGAGAAGAGGGTGGGAAAAGAAGAGCAGAGACAGGAACAGGAATCACTGACAGAATTACCTAAGGGCTTTAGAAGTCAATGAAAAAGCCAAGCACAGAAGTGCACATGGTGATTAAGCGAACGCTGCGTGAATAAGCTGCCGCCTTTTTCCGTTTGGCATGGAGATGGATGCGGACCATGCCAAGAAAAGGGGAAAAAAAGGAGAATTATAGCAATTCTCAGAGCTATCTGTCCTCCTTTTATCTGTCAACAGGAGAAGGAAGTGGCAATAGACTTTTAGGCGTGATACCTATTTCCTCTTGAACTAGATCTCCCAGCAGAGACTGCACAGGAGATCACTTCCATAACAGAAATCAAGTGATTGCTATGAAAACTAATTGCTGCATCTCTCGATGACTAAATCATATTAACATCCCTTTCTTGAAGCACAGGGATGCATGTGTATCATACACACAACCAGTCCTTTATATCTAGGCTGCTACAGTACAGGTGGAGTTTTATAATAAACTATCTTAGAATTTTAAATATTTGCACTGGAACTGTTAAGCATCTGGTAGCAATGCAGATTACACATTTTTTTAAATGCTTCTCATATTAACAATGGTTATTTGGGGAGGTTAAATGATTACTTTAAATAAATGTGTTCCTAACCTAACACTAAAGCTGTGATTCAGATGATCAAGTAGCAATTTTCCAAATCAGAATTTGTTATGAGCTTGATTTCATTATTAGGTTTACATCGCCTTTAAGTAAACAGAATAATAAAGAGGGCAAGCACACACTGAAGTACCATAATCAAACTCATAATTTCGTCTTCCATTTCTAGAGTAAAGAAGGTTAAGAGCAAGCTACCTCATAGCTCTGTTCTGAAACATCCCAAACAAGCACCCTCCCCAACATGCTAGTGAGGACTATGATCTAAAATTTTTTAACTCAAAGCAATAGTTCCAAACTTTCTTTGCCACCATTCTGCTGAAAATACACTTAAAACCTATCCTTACACATCTGTCCCAAATTTTGTCACTGGGGAGGATCTGGGTGATTAATGACCTCCTGGGTAAAATGAAAGCTCAGTAACAAAAGAACCAGTTTCTATCATACTGTAAAACTGAATCCCAGCATAATTAAATCACAGCTATATCCTTGTTATAATGTTATAGTTGTTATAACACAGGTAAGTTATCCATGCACAATGCATCTCAATGTACACAGGCATTTATTGCTCATGCATATTCATTATACAAACAGGTGAGTGGGTGCATGCAAAAGAACATGCAGAATTAGACTCTTCCCTCCTTCCAGTTTTTCCTCCTTCCACTATTCACAGCTGTTGCATATTTCTGGTTATTTAGTATATAAGATATTCTTAGTGGCATCTCAACATCGGTGCAATAAGGAAGTTTTGAATGACACAACCCTCCTACTACTTTTATGACAGCTAGTTTAATGCAGCAGCTGCCAATAATGAAAAACTTCAATCCAATAAACTATTTTTCAAATATAATATATATATAGGCCACTCCATTTCTATGTTCTTCCTCATTTTTATAACCATGATGTTTCACAATATCTTGCTGAGCTAAAATAGATCTCAGGTAAAATTCTCAGAAGTGCCTACAGTTCCACTGACTTTAATAAGATATATGTTCTTTGGTACCATGAGTGCTTTTGAAAATACTGCCTTTCAACTTTCTTTTGAATAATATCCTTATTTGAAATAGATTCCGGGAAATTATATCCCAGCAGTTTTCCAAGCTTTATCTAATATTGATGACCCTTAAAAAAATCCTTGCCAGATCTCTTAGGATTTCAGATCAATCCCTTAGTGTCTCCACTGTAGAGAGAGACTACACTGAAGCAGCTCTCAGAAGGTCAGACCTTGTTCCAGTGAAACTTCTGCACAGTTATCAGGGATTTTGCTCTGAAGTAGAGCAGGCTTCAGGGAGGTTCCCTAAGTCTCTTGCAAAGACAATAGGAGGACGCCAGGATCACCTCACAGAGCATGATGATAAAAGGCCTTCTGCTGCTTCACAGAAATGCCAAAAGATCAGTGAGGTATAATTTATGATTTTCCCCATCCCTATTAAGCTGGTAGTGTTTCTGAACATAGAATACTCTCAATTATTCTTTTATTTTTACCATCTGTTACTACAGCATGGGTATAAGAAAGTTATTTGGAAAAAAAAACACGAAACACTTAATGAGCAGGCAATAATTTTTGATCTCCAATGCATAATTAATGAACCCAATGTTTGTTTTTAAATGGAAAAATCAAGGCTAGACAGAAGATTGCACGAATATTATGGTTTTGATAGACTTCAGATATAGTAAAACGACAAGAAAAACATTCCTTAATATGCTAATGAAAAAGAAAACACTGTAAGAAGAAAGTAACATTGTTGACCACAGTGGATGGATCTGGTCTCAGACCGCAAAGAAACGGGCAAGTGATGACTAGGCACCTGGTGTTAGACACGGCTTTGGAAAGCAAATTTTTAAATTCTCTTCAGCAACACAATACTCGCCTTGAAAAATGTAGGCTCTCAGTTTTTCTGGCACCTGGGAGAAGTTGCTTTGTTCACATTTTTAAATTAAGATTGTACAATACTAGCCAGCCATTTTGTCCGTGCGTTTCAATGTAAGAGAAGGGTATAGACAACCTCTGAATTTTATTTAAGGCCTTCTTTCTTTGTTTGTTTACTCAAGCCAGTAAATAAAAAAAAAAAAAATCACCTTGGTCCCCAGTGCAGGAGTGCCTTTACAGAAATAAGGAGCCTGGGAAGATTGAATACTGTAATTCCCTCTAATTTTGAAAATGATCACTGCTGAATGTTTTCTGAGGGTAAAAGTGTAATTGGTTATAGATCAATAAGTAATTTCATTCAAAAGGAACTCTTCTGTTCCTGAAAGTAGAGAGATTCTTAAATCAAAATCAAACTAATATATTTACAAAGTTGAGACTAATCTAAACAACAAAATTTTATACTGCCCTGGTTATGTTTATCTCAACTGATCATTTATTTATGTTGCCATAAAAATCCAGATGCTTTCAATTTTGATTGCTAGTTATTTGCTTTAAGGCAGCTGAAATTACTTTTTTAGACTTCCTAGCCTGACAATCTTGCTTTCTGCTTAAGATTTATCATCACAAAGGAATGGTGAAATCAGGGGATAAATTCTAGTATTAACAATAAGCACAGTCAATTGTGATACACTGTAATTCCCCCAGAAGATTCCAGATTAAATCCTCCAGGATTAATGTACCTTCCTCTGACATTGCTAAATCCTGTTTTATGTAATTAGATTGCATTAAACTGCTATATCTGTACCGGTATCACGGTATGATTTTTAATTGAAAAGCCATATAAAGTAGCACTGTATAAAGTAAAAGGCATTTTGAGAATGTCTGAGACCCTGTACAGTATTGTATGCTATAAGCCATTATCATTTAGTTCATTATTGACCATTAAAAAGTTCATGAACAAACTGCTGTATTTACATAAAAATAAAATAAATTAAAAGCACACAAATATAAGAACAATCAAGACAAGAAGAAATATCATGCATTTGTTAATAATACTTACGATATGCAGCTCTAAATAATCTCCGAGCCCAGTAGAACTGTCCACTCGTACCAACACAGCTTCTTTTTGAACAGTACTAAACCCTATTGCCAGTCTGTCCGCACGAGTGCTTGGCCGATCATTAGGAGGCCACGTGTAAGTGATTTGTCCACCACCTTTGCTAAAGATATACGTTGTTCCCGCTGTAAAACAGAAATAAAGATAATCAGCTCACTTGCACCAATGCAAACCCACATGGAAATCATATGCTCTACAAAAATCAAGATGTTCTCATATAGCAAATGGATTCATAGAAACAAACAAGACTATATTTCAACATGAAGGAGTCTTTATCTCTGAAAATTTTGCAGCAAGTGAAATATTAGTGCTTTTTATATAGTGCAATCAACACAATATAACATAATTGCATATGCAGTGACTTAAAATACCATATCTCTGATTCAGAAATGCGTATCTATTCAAGAGAGTTCTTAAGCATATGCTTGAAGAACATGTTTCTGTGATGTGCGGAACAGGGATGAGTTGAACCAAATGCTTTCCCAAACTGGGCTTATGTGGAGAAGAAATCAAGTAATTTCAGTTATCTCGTGACTGACAAAAAAATGCAGCTCCTTATTTACACAATGAAAATGACACCCACTATATGGGTGAAAATCTTTGCACATTATATCCAGTGTGCACTTACAAAATCTGTTCTAAACAAGTGTTGTAATCTAAACCAACTTAGCACTCAGGTACTTAACTTCATCACCAGCATATATCCTCTGAACTAAAATAGCAGCACATCCAGATATCTTCCATTTAAAACTTGTATCCTAACAACAGCATATAGCAGGCAAATTGTGCATGCACTTGATCTTTAATTTCTAAAGTCACTACAAGCTGTCCACTTCTTTTCTATGAAGATAGGTCAAAGCTTAGGGAGATATGTCAGTGCATTGTAAATAGATATGTCTAGTTTTACGAGCTGTTCTAAGCTGGCTTACTGTGTGGCTACTCTCCATTTTATTAAATGKAATTCAGTTTATTCCACCCAATACTCTCACTACATACTTCCCATGTCCACATAAGGAGATAGTGCATAACATAATAATTGTCATTTTCTTACTTTCTTTCAAGATTGACCAAAAATATTGTGAGCAAAAGGATCTAAAATCGCTTGAATATGTAGAATTTTAAAGCCAAAACCAAGAAGGGCTGTATAGTTACACCACTACTTCAACTCCCAGATGTCTCAAAATCTTACTGTACTGCTGAGCGAGACTGCTTTGTGTCAGTCTCAAAGCAAAAAGGTCACCTGGTCTTTTTGAAAAGATGTACTATATTTATTTCTAACATCATTTTTCCTTTATGGAATTACGTACCTACTCATTAGTTTTTTCCAGTACCATCAATTTGTAATATTTTATGCACTGTGCATAGCACTTAAAAAAACTGTAAAGCTCATTTTATATCAACACATTTGCAGGATTACACCGTGCTTCAAATAGATCCCTTGGCTTTTCTCTTGATGGCAAAATACCAACTTGCATGTGTTTTAGGAAAACTTGTCAACTCTCTTTAGCAAAGACAAGCACAATAACAGATCTGATATCTAAGGTTTCACTTACACTCCAAGTGAAATCGGGGTTTATCGTCATTGTAAAGAGTTGTGCAAGAGTAGTGAAGATATGGGCTGTGCCTTAAAAAAACTTCGTAATGGACATGGGCAAATGGTGCCTGGTTTAGGAATGTCTGTGACAAAAACCTAATCTCCTGCTCTCTCACCCCTGCTTTCCTCATATGCGGCGCTCTGAAAGGCACAATAATCTGTTGCATGCTATTCAGTAATGATGGTTGAATCTCCAGTTCTAGTACATCCCAAAACAAAGACACATGAGACAGTTAATATCAGTCTTGATGGTCCCCAGGTTCTCCTCTTTGCTGCTAGTGTTGRCTTCAGATCTTGAGCCAATTGAGGAGTGAGAGTTTGGACCTTCAWACGGTATATGTCACACTGGTGTCTGTAGTGAAAGGATTTATTCTGTGTTGATGAAAAACTGAGGACTTGATCCAAAGCTCATTAAAAACAGCGACAGCCTTTCTGCTGACTTCATAAAAAATTGTGTCAGGTCATGAATGAGGTTCTTATAAGTAACAAAAATGAGGCTAAGAAAAAAACAACTCCTTACAACTCAATGTCACAGATKAAACTGTTAGACTAGTACATAAGATTTAAGTGGGAGTGCATGATTCTCCTTTTCTTGGTTGTAACAGATGTGTTTTCCCAATATAGAAGACAAAGAAAAAGCCTGCCAAGCGATGGTGGAGTCATATTGAATACAATGACCCAGAAGTAAGTCTCCAGATCTGAACAATGAGTGACTCTGTTGTTCTTATTCAGAGTGAATCTTTGTCGCAGTTTTTTGGTAAATACTGCCCTTCAAATAAACCAATGAAGAGCAACTCGTTCCATACTGCTGCTGCATTGAAGCCAAGGTCAATGTCAGTAGGGCTAGATAAATCTAGCTGTAAATYTTAAACTATGTAGAATCAACATCAAAGTTAAAAAACTTATCTTTTATCCATGATAACATGTGGCTTATGGTTTTTTATGGAAAAGCTTTCCCTTCTTTATAACTGTCCATTTTGTAGCTCTTCAAACTAACTGCGTGTCTGGTAGCGGGCTAATTAATCCATGCTGGTGAATACAGATCTGCCTCTGTCTAAGCTGTACAGGGAGTCACGTTCTTTGAATTTCCTGTATTAATTATGGAAAAAATGGGTCGGAAGCCATTTGAGAATAGGTCCTCTAGTGTTTATATTTCCAGAAAGACAAATATAATAATGTAAAATGTATTACTCTGGGATTGATCTCAGCTTATAGTCTGACCCCCTATTAACTATTAAAAGMTAGAAACTGAGCAGTTGTTCGAAACCACCCTGCTTACTATCAATTTTGGATCTGTTAAGAAACAACAGAGGAAGCCTAATTCACCTGCTCCACAAAGGCTTTTATGCCCTCTGACAAACCTTATAACATCTCTGCYGTTCTTTCAGAACATTGTCACTAAAAACCAGCCATCTTCCTTCTCTCTTTTAGCTTATGGCACTGTGTTGTTTGGGGTTTATCATCTCAAGAGAATTGAAAGCAGCAGAATTAGAATGTCAAGAATAGCAATGCCATCAGCACAGTACTTGTAAGTAGGCAAGTTTGTAACATGCCAGTTATATCTCTTAGCCGCAGAATTTACTGCGTAATTCTTTATGCGTCCATGCATTTACACAATGTTTAAGAAAAATGTCCATACAGCTCTTTGAAATTCTTAACCGTGAAAGCATGGTTCCTATTGTAACAAACTGCCAGTGGTCAAGATACAGTAATGTTTTTTAATGGCCCGGGTCTCTCAAGTCCTACTTGTTTGCAAAATTCATCTTTATGAAATAGTGCATTCATTTCAGCACAGCCTGGCAGCAACTCAAGGACATCTGCTTACCTATACAGTATTAAGCAGATAAATATGTTGTTTAGTACCCATTTACTGTATCTATTACTGTGTATGACTGCAAAGCTTTTCAATATTTATTGCTCTGAAGTCACATCTGATGTAGTTTAATAGTTTGCTCAAATCAACAACAAATCAACAGCTTTCTACCTTCCTCATGTTCATCCCAATTTTGTGTTTAAGGTATATGGCACTGAAGGGTAATGTGCATAATTCCATTTTTCCCATATAACATTAGTAACTTAATGTTTATTTTCAAMATTCACATCAGGTTTCAGATTCCAACTAAGTGAAAGCAATGCTTTGATTGAGCTCTGGACCCCAATGAACTATGATTCCATCACACTCCATAGCTTGAAAACTAAAGACTGAAGCCTGTAAACTTCAATAATGAAAACTACTAGCTGCCTTTTCATTAACAGTAAAGCAATTTTTAACTATTAYAAAAAATATGAAGGGTAAGCATTGCTGGTTATAATGAGAAACTACCCAATAATGTAATTTTCTTCCTTCTGTATGTTATCAGTACTGTACTTCATTCTGGGCTAGAATGTGAACCCTCTTATTCCCACTGGTAAGTAATTACTTGCATTGATAAACCTGCTGAATCCAGTGAGACTATTTGTGCAGGCTGCTATTAATTACCAAGAGTGAAGAATTTACAACATGAATCTATCTATATATACATTTGCACAAATATCTATATGGCAGCATTAATCACACTTGCTATGTTCAGGGAAGCATATAAATCTCCATTAATAAATCTTTTTACATTTTCATCTATGTATTTTAATCCTGGCCAAGCTGAAGTTCCAGAAAAGTACACAAAATTTCCATACCTAGATTTGTACAGATTTTCTAAGGCAAATAAAGAAAGGAACGCTTCAAGTCTGAAACATGATATGCCAGGAGGAGGGAGGGGTTGTTTCAAAAAAATCAGTTTGGTGGATTAAAAAACAACTCTTCCATGTGTTTCTTCTTCGACTGCGATGTYTTATTATTTCCACAGAACAGAGAATATATGCCACAGAGTTGAGGTGAGGAAGGAATGGCCATTAGGGTTAACCATGGGAAGAAGATGGGAAGAGCTGCTGGAAGAAGTATTTCAAACTGAAGATCAGATTCAACTGAACACTTCTTGAAGGCATCCTGGCACACTCTCTAATCCGGGCACGAGCCTAAATATGGACAGCTTTGCTGCAAAAATGACATCAAGCTTCTCTAAGTACAGTCTATTTAACAGCAGAAAAGGTGTATTGGATGGGGAAGGAGAAGATTTTTAAATGGATCATTGCCTGTAGCTCTCCAAAGAGCTTGAGCCATAGGGGTAAGAATGGAGAAATGTCTCATTTTTTGGCCAGGTTCCTCTTAGACTCATGGATAATAGGGTCTGGGAGTGTATTTATGATGTTCCTTTGACCACACTCAGCTTGGCAAACCTTAAAGGGCCATAGTTTTCCTGAAAATTGAGTGTCACTCCAAACAATTTCTAGTTAGGTCCTTAAACCAATCTGACTGCATGCTCGAACTATGACTGTCGCTAGCAGGCTTACCATGCCAGTACATTTGTCAACTGTAAGATCACAAACTGCAAAGCATAATTCCTTAGTAATTCCATTACCTCATTCATTGATCTCCCATTCTACCAGAGTAACTGTAAGAATATTCACTGACCAAATCAGCATTGACAAAGACCRTTGCTGGGTTTTGTTATTAATATCTTCATTAATGATATCATCTTGCCACTTCAGGTAAAGATGCTGATGAAAATAAAGAGAACAGAAAATGTCTGTCTGCCTACTGTCAGCCTTCTGCAGCACCCATCTTTCACTATGCTACACCTAAGCTCTAAAATTCAATTTTTCTGTAAGAGAGACTGAAGCCACATCACGTTTACAGTGGCTGCTGCTAGCAGAATCTCCAAACTTCCAACACTATGATACTGAGGCATCTGCACTCTCTGCATAGTTAATACTGTGCTGATTGTAATCTAGAACTGGAGCCTATTTCATAGCATGGGACATGTCTTAAAACTTATGGCCAAGAAGCTAGTTTCACCCAGACAATAACTAGCTGAATATGACCTCAACCAGCTCAATCATCAGCTGAAGCAATTCATTAAAATGAGCCAACAAAGCAGTATCCCCAGTATATAAAAGATGCTGAAACAGAAGAGCCTTCACCTCATTGCTGCTGCCTGCTGCCTCTTCCAGTTTATCTATCAACCAGTCAATGCCAGTACTAAACAGGTAGAGATAAGACACAGCCTTCTACATTCCTTGATAAACAGAAACCACTCTGTGTAGCTACCATTAATTCAAACACAACTTTACATTGAATTATAGAACTTCTCTACCCAARCCACTACAGAGACCCTGATTTGCTTTATCAGAGCCTACAAGGCTTTTCATCACTCTACATCCAAGTTTTCACAGAGATCTATAAAACAGTGCTGTGCATGGTTTATTATATTCAGCTATCCCCAAGAGCTGTCTCCAGGTAAAGGTCTAGGTGATAACAGAACACAGTCTCAAGTCAAGCTGAGCATCCTGGCCTTTGCAATGACATTTATTGCAGATTCAAGACAGTAAGCAAAGTTTTTTCCTCAGACCAAAAGAGTTGCTATAGGTAGCTTAATCAGCTCAGCACCATGCTCCCCCTCCAAATACACACATGCGGACAAAACATAAAACAAACAAAACAAGAAAAACACAMAACCACTCCTTTCTTACTCCTCCTTTCCTCCAGTCTTTGGCAATGGTATTTGGACAGTACCATGGCCTGGTAAATGCTTTGTAGGTGGCACAATAGCATTCTCACCTGTCTAAAATTACCCCTAGGGTCTTCCCATAATTTGACTTTCTGGCAACAGGCTCTTGACTAAAAGGAGTGCTCAACCTGACAATGGTCACTGGCTYGGCTGACAAATGTGCAACTCCACCTTTGGCTTCAGCCCCTTGGAGTGAAGCATGGTCTGATTCCAGTTAATTCTCTGCATTTGCTGAGAACTGTGTGGAGTGCTTCTCCATGAACTGGGTCACATCATATCTCTCCCAGTAATGTAAGAGAGAAATGCTTTTTCCATGTGGAGAGATTGCCAAACTTATTTAAGACCCCTTAAATGTTAAAGGTGCTATACAATTACAAACCCTCCTTGTTTCTGTCTTTGTGCTTTATATCTCATTGTTTATATTTTACACTGCCTGCCATAATAAAGTGGGGGAAAAAATACCCCATTCCAGTTCCAATTGCTCTTGTAATTTTAATTCACCAGTTTCAAATGTGAAATCTTATTTTTAGAAAGTTTCTCTGTGGAGGATAACCTTATGGAGTCGCACAACGTATATCCTTGCTCATCCTCCAATAACTTTTCAATSTAATAGTCAAGTTCAGCCAACTTTGAGAGAGGGGTAGGCAGAAATTTCAAAAAAAAATTTACTCTTAGTAGTTTAATGTAAATCAATAACTGTGTAAAAGAGAAATATGTAGAGCACAACCACTATACTTTTTGCTTGGCAATAGCCTGTAGGGCACTTGGTAGTTGTATATTGGTGGGCCAGTTAATACACTCAGTGTGCTATGCTAGCCAGACAATGGTGCCACACATTTGAGTATCATCAGGAGCTCTGTGAGGAAAAAAGAACAGAGCTATTGGATTCTTGCAGTAAGAGGGAGTAACATTTGGGAAACAAGGCACCATTCATAAAAAAATCAAGATTCATTATTTTTTTATACTTTTGGAACAAAATGTTCATATTTCAAGCCAAAATATATCATATTTATCTACAATGAGGATATCTAGCTCTACTGATTTCAATAGAGTCACTAAGGGACAAACAACTAAAACTTGTGAGTAATGATGGCTCAACGGATATGTATGCCTATAAAGGACAACTCTTATGCAGCTTAGCATCACTATTACAAGTTAGCAYCATTCTTACCATCATAAATGACATAGATGATTAAAATAAAAGTTTCTAAGAATTTAAAGGATTTTCCAGCTGGAGTGATTCTAATATCTTTACCCAAATCAAGTAGCATCTTACATCTCAAATGACCCCATTGATTTAGGTTAGATCACTTAACTGGAGTAAAATACTACTCGGTTTGAGTAGGCACATCAAACTAAGAGTTTTCAATTGTGTTTAAAATGAATATAATTTTGAGAAGGACCTTAGCTAAGCAAGAGCGAGCTGAAAGGACTCCTAAGAGAATGTAGAAATTAGAGTATCTGTTCATCTGACTTATTAAAAAAACATGAGTTGATTTACTGAATGCCAATAGACTTGATAGTATTTAGGCACTGATTCTGCAAAATTATTTTGATTTTATTTGAAACATCCACAGTAAAAAAGTTCTGGGGTTTGTTGATCTCATTAGCATGTTCATTTATACAAAAATGATGATTTATTTTACGAAAGGGTACAGTCTTTCTAATGCAAATCTGACACAGACTGGTAAAAGCAAATTATTGTTCTTCTACAGAATCTCTCAGTTTAAAAATTTTACTGGCTGCCTATTACCTATCACTTTTCCAATATGGGTGGCTGTTCAAAATTTATTTAGAACATTTCTATATGAAATGTAAGCCAAGTAATCCCCCATTATTGCCTTGCACCTTTATGTAATATAGATGGCTAGAAAATGATACATTTCTGAAATCAAAGCCTGTTTTAAAAGTCATACTGCAGTCAACATGAAACATTTTAATCCATTATAACTCTATTAAAGGTAATAAGGATACAACGTGTCTGCTTCTGAAAGCTTGCCAAAAAGTCAGATGGAAATTAAAAGTCAAATGTCTATAAATAAGGGAAGTTTTTATTCCTCCTACAACCTTGTCAACATATAGTTAAAGATAAATTTCTTGAACAGTGTCTAGAGAAGTGGAAATTGCATTGTTGGGAAACACATATGAGAAGGCAATGAGATGAAAAATATTTCCGGACAGATAGAATGTAAAGGCATTATCAGACTGAAATTAGTAAACTCAAGTACTCTCGAAGAAAATAGGACTGTTCTGGTCCCCACACTCCTTACATTAAGAAATGTCAAGGCCCTATACTTCAATTTAACTACCATTACATTAAATTCCATTAAAATAAATGGACTGCACGTGCACTGGTTTGCTTCTTATGGCTTATTAGTTGTGCCAACATACAAAATGAATGCAGTTAAGGGGCTGGTTAGTTGAAGGGATTTGTAACAGGATGCAGAAACTAGGACATTAGCTCAAATACTACGCAGGTCGATAGAGACCAAATGTTGTTACCATCTGTTGGTGGCCTATGTGAAATCATTCAGTGGTTCCAGTCCAGGGACCTTACAAACTCAATGGATACCTGGCAAAAGTTAGAAATTCCGTAAGCCAAGTAACTTGAGTTGTTAGAGTTTCCAAGCTTTCTGACTCAACTGGGAGGCCTGGAAGTTGAAGATGAACTGCTTATGAACCAGGATCTGAACATCTCCCACAAAATTAGCTCTGCACAGATGTACATACAGGCCGAAAAATAGTAGAAGAAAATCCAAAATCAAATTTTCACTGTATAGGTCCATCAAAGGCAATATACTTTTCAAAGAAATAATAGAATAATTTTTTAAAAAGTCATTACTTCATGCAAAAGAGAGTGCCTGAAGTTATGTTTTCATTCAAGCACCTACGGTGGTATCCTGATTCTCAGAAGTGTTGCAGCATTTCTGGCAACCTTTAAAAATCAAAACCCTATTCTTTAAATGAAGATACAAACATTTGAAATAGCTGGCCTTAAGTTATTTAATTGTGTTAAAATGGACAGGAGGTTGGCTGCAAATGTCTACTATGCTTCTAGGCTAAAGTCTTTMTTTCTTATTGGCTTCCTTACTAATACAATACTCCAGCTATCCTATCTTGCATTAACTTAGTTATTTTTAAGTGACATTTATATTATCTTCCTTGCTAAATTGTGCATCTTATAATTTACTCTTGAGAAATCCTGAAATACTTAGAGACCTCTCAAAAGTAGTAAAAACTTGTCTTAGAAGAAATGCATAAGATGCAGAAAATAAGAGCACTGCTAATTGCAAGCCTGTTAAATTCACTGAAAAATGATACAAGCACAAGAAGGATGTCAGATGCTGGACTAAGATAAGACGCTACTATTACTTGCAGCAGAAAGATGGTACTAGCAACACTGCAACTTACAGTTGCAGATGGAGATGGAGCCTCTTCTGAAAATAGCAAGTTGTATTATGGACAATGTGTAATGAAGTTTGGCATTGTTTGTTTGTAAAGGTAGTGAAGAGTAAGAGGTTCTGTGGCATACAGGCTGTCCTACTAATTACTCAATTACTAATACTTAGCAGACAAAATAGYGTTGTGGTAGCATTTCTGAACATTTTCAAGTAGACATGCATGGGCTACAGCTGAAGAAAAACAGAAAGAGCATAGTTTCTTAGAGATGTTACAACTTGAAATGCAAAAATAGCAACCATTCTTCTTCTAACAAAAATGAAATTAAATGGAGGATATTAATTCTTTGGAAAAAAACACAGAGCTTAAGCCTCCCTGAAAAACATGGATCCACCACTGAAGCAGCTGTTCAGTTGCTAGAGGCGTCTCAGAGGCAGATCTGGCAAAGGGATGAGCAGGCTACATATGAACTGCAGTCTTGTAGCATTGTATTGTCTTGCTAACTCCAAGCATGAGCAAGCCCAAAAATTCATGATGTTTCATTCCATTTGATACACAGAGTAATAACTGATTTTAAAAATCCTCAAATTTCAAAACCAAAGTCAGCACTATTACATGTACTCAAACCTCAGAAAAGTATCAGGTAAAAGAGGAATATGATGTAAAAACATCTGGTTGGTTTGGCTCAAGGGAAGCCCAAAAATAAGAGCCAGCAAGCAGCTACAAATGATACTCTATCTGGAAAGATTTCCTAGTCATTTTCCCAAGGATTGATTTTGGGACATCAATGTTTACTTATRTTATCAAATTTGCACATGAAACAAATAGTGTTTAATAGGGGTACACAGATCCAGCTGTATTTGAATCTTTAAGGTTATTAGACCATTATAATAACAGTTAACAGGGGCCAGCCAGGTTGGRCCAATTCACTTCCTTCCTACTTCTTTCTGTTCTACTACATAATAGATTTCCAATTGTGGTCTGGCACAAAAACGCCACATGCCTTGTCATTATGATAATTGCTATCATTCTTCTTTGGAAAGTCCTTATGCTGTTGTTTGTAAGCAACAATTCACTGCCAGCTTCAGAGGATAAAGAGCTGCAGTGAAAAATATGCATCTTAYGTTTTTCACTGTTTTACATAGTTGAGTAATTAGGGAGCATGGTTTAACCACCGGATTCCACAAYGGTGTTTGGAGAGAACCTGACAAAACAGTTTTGGGGTGTAAGCTATTCACTCATCTCAACGGGGACTAACTCAAGTGTCAATTCTGACACTTCATATGCCAGTACTATTAGCTATGACTTAGTTCACCCTTGTATGCAAGAAAGGTGAGCAGTTAATCACCCTCTGAAGACTAATCCAGCCTAATTAGAGCAGTGATTTTGTGTAGGCCCTTCATTTCCAAAGGTCTGGCTGGAGGAAATAATGATTGCTTTTATTTTCCTGAAGTAAAGATCAGTCTTCAAGAGTTTGGGAAGCCTTACTTTAATACAGCACTTTATAGTAACATACACAAAGATGTTAAGAACCCTTCAAAACTGTAAGTAATATGAATGCATGTGGAAAATTATTCTGTTCAGAAATGTGCTCAGAGATAACACATTTTTAAATAAGTATTCGTCTAAGTTTGGTAAAAAAACCCAACCCAACCCAAACCAAAACAGAACATTTCCCAAGAAAAGAAGGAAAAATCAATGACTCAAATACACTAAAAACCAGTCTTGCAGAATCAGTTAAGGCATACTGACTTGGAAGTTTTGAGGACTCCTGCACTACAGTATTTCTTTCACAGATTCACGTAAAGCATTTCTAGAAATGTTTCTACATCTCACACACAGAGTAAATCCATTGAAGACACCCAAATATTAAAAAAGTGATTGTATGCTATTTGACTTGAAATTTGTTAAATTATATTTTACAAGTCATATGGGAAAGAAGGCTCTCTGTCTGTCTTATAAATGTTCATCTAAYGAACATCAATCAGAAATTAAGATTCATTATTTAAATCTAGAAGGTTTTGTTCATATCCTGTTTAGTTCTCAAAGGACACTACATATTCCTTGTTCACACATGCTGGAGTCTCAATAAGATGGCTATTCAATGAGAGGCTGGCTTTGTGATGATTTTGCTAGCATTTGTAATAACAATGCAACCTAAACACTCCAGTTAAACAAGAGAGTAGTATTTTTGGAATACCCTGCTGTTCTAAAGTGCATTGTGAATATTAACATATTCCAGTAAATTAGTTTGCACTCATTATCATAAGCAATTACTTACTGTTTAGATGCTGCTGATATTAAATTGGCAAGCAATTTGCAAGAATTAATACATAGCATAAAAAGCTTTTCAACATTCTAACAGTATGAAAAGACAAATGTTTCTAGAAACAGAGTCCCTTATATACAGATGTATTTCTGTATATAAAAATTCTGTGTATGTCTTCCTATTTGATACCTCTTCTTCAGCAGCAAGTGGATAACTACCTGAGGCTCTGTGACAAACTCTTTATAAACTTTGTTTTGATGCTGTGGAGTAAATCATAAATACCTCAGGCCAAATGCGACAGTAACATCTCATTTGTGCTGAAAGAGAAACTGTTTTCAYGCTCATTTTTGAAAATAATAGTTTAGAAAATATATCGATGTGAAGTTCAGTTCTCTGCTCTCAAAGTTATTACTTGTTCCTGGTATAACACTGTCAGATGGCAAGGGTAAATCAACACCCTTGTCCTCAAGATACAGGTAGGAACAGAACAAGGTATGGAGAACCTGTCCTGCTTTCGGCAATAACAACAACCTGAGCCTATTTCTCTTCAGTCCAAGCAAGCAGTAATCCCAAATGAAATATCCAAAGTCACCTCAAAATAAAAAACCAAGTGAGAAAAGAACCGGGCCTCCTTTTCTGAAGGACACTTTGTGAATGTTACTGAGACATTCCTAACAGGGTGTTCTGATTAGCCACAGAAAAGTTGCAGATCATGTAGCATGAGCCAAAGATAACCCAAAGAGCTTTGCGGGGAGTCTAAAACAATAGGAACGATTTGCTTTGTTATTTAGTTTACATCTTGGCCCCAACTTTCAAGTGAATTAGGTCCCAGCTGAGAAACACAGTATGTCTTTTTGGCTTACATGACATCATTCCTCATGTTGYTCCACACAAGAGTGGAGTCAGTAGCTGAGGCATCCCAGACCACGTCCAAGGAAGCAGGTCAAATGCGGGGATTTGGAATAGGTTCTTGCTTCCCCTGAGCCAGCCTGCACAGCTGAGGAGCAAAGAACGAGAACCTAACAGTCCTATCTGCCAGCAAGTATTTAAAAGTTGGCCCTCTGGATACAGGATGGACACGCTAATCCTTACGCTCCCAGTGAGCACATAGACCTCAGTAGGCCTAAGTAGAATTTCAGAACCATGCTTCAGTTAGTAATACACTCACAGATCCTGATCTGGTGGGATTAAGCATCTATTTAAATTGCAACCCGCTGGTTGAGGGTATGAGACTGTAAACTACTTGCGTGGGTATTGTGCCTACCCGCCTGTTTATACAAAACTGCCTTTAATGCGACCGTGAACCTTAATGTGGACCTTGGGAATCCAGTATACCATAAACAAACCACAGTAGTTTAAGTAATTCCCAGAATACATTTCTAAAAATACAACTTGTGATCTCAGGTCTCAATCTTTCAAGCTACGTTTCAGTCTGGAACCAATTACTATAACCATCTTATCTCATAAAATACACAAGACTGTAATAGGAACACTAATGCACCCTTAAGTCTAGGAGCACAATGGTCCCTGTCTGCCATGCTCGATTATGCAAACTTCTATTATATATTACTGGGTTGAAAATATCTTTGGTAAAAATAGGCATAATTTTTAAAAAATCATTTCATCAGTTCTTAAACATATTTTACCCTATTCAAAGCTGAAGCAATTTCTGCACCTTTCTTGTTACTACCTTTAAAAATATGCATTTCTAAATTTTATTGTTTTTTTAAATCAAACTTTCCAATTAGCCTTGTGAAGTTAAACTGCATGACTTTCGGAGCTAAAAATGATGTGTGCCTTGGTCTCTGAAACAAAGTAATGAAGTTCTTACCTGATTAGCAAACCCAATTTTTTATTCTTATTGACTTTGGATAGAAAAAACATTCAGCAACTGTTTGTAATGAGAGTGCTTCAGATAAAGTGATATGCTCAGAGTAGGGCTTCAGTCACTCCATATTTCCCTTTTCATCAATCCTTCATCCTCTCCTTCTTCTAATCCTAATCTGCGAGAGTTCTGACAAATTGTTTGGTTTCTAATGATGTGGCAGAAACCGCGAGCAGCTCTCAGAGCCACAGGCCATATCTCCAAACAATTCTCCCTCTTCTGCTTGGGGAAAAAAATACATGACCCTACAGCTGATGCAGCTGAACTGATGCCTCTTCCTCCTTTGGAAGAGCCCGGATGGCCCTCTCTGAGAGCTGTGGACTTACACTGCCATGGGACTGAACCCACAGCCCTGAAAAGCACTCTTCTCCTAGCACCCATGTCAGGGCACACTTAAATATTTTGCAGATGTTTCATGTGCTCAAGGGATTAAACCTACTGTACAAGACAAAAATGATAAAGAAAGAGTGAAAGTCACAAAACTGCAGATAAACAGAATCCACGAGGTACTGTAGTAATGCAAACACAACCAATTGTTAGCTTTTACAAAACACCACCTAATTAGAGCTGTTATCAAAACGAAGGTCATGTTAAATGGTACTAAGCACACCCTGTACTTACACTGGATATTCATGTTAATATTCATCAAAGTAATTCCTGTTCTAAAAGGGATGATTACTTAGTACCATTATCAGCCTCAGCCTCAATATATTATGCTGTCGCTAATACACAGAAACCTCAGCTTCAGAAAAAGATTCATTATCTCAAGTGCTGAGTCAGTATGAGCTGTGTATCTCAGAAAAAATACAGTTCCTGCACAGAAAAAAAACATAGTGTTTGAGCAAGACTGTGCCCCTAAGTCTTTCTTCCAGTTCAGGCGGTGACCTGGATCCTACGTCAATAACTCAATTTATTAATTCTGGACAGCATATAGTAAATTGCTTTCTGTAGCAATTTGTGCTGATGGAGGAGAGCTGTTGAGGAACTTTTTTCTCTCTAAAGAAGACACTTTAGCTGTCACATYGTGTGTAACAATCAATGGTTCCCCTTGCTTCTTTCAGTTGCTTTCCAAGTTGGCAGTCTTAAGACAGCATTTTCAAAAGAAGCCAAATAGGTATGTTTTCCTTGTGTTCTTCCATGCAAYGTTTTGTACGGGAATAAAGTGCCATTTCATCCAAAAAGATACTCTGAACTATTACAGTTTGGGCTTTTTGCCTCAATGTATTTCATGTATTTGTTTACACTCAAGACAGATAGTAAAAGAACAAGCAGCCTGACCTTTGGACAACTGTCAGAAAGCCCAATTCTGCAACTACAACAACCAGCGTGACCACCTTCTCTACATTCAGCAGCTAACAATCACACACAGTAAGAGAGAAAAAATCAACCTGTYTGTGTAGAAAACTGGACTCAGTCAGGTAACACAGCCTGTTCTCAAAGCACCTGAAGATGTATGGTTTGTGAACCCTTTCAGACCATCTGGGACCCATCAGCTGAATTTCAGAAATGTTCACAGTGATGCCCTGTCAGCAGCAGCTCCCAGTTTTGTCAGAAGCGATTTAAAAACATTTCTGTAGCGCTCTCTCTATCATCTCAGACTCAATATCACGTATCATTTGTCTTTCTGTGGGCACTATAAACACCGTATTATTTGCTCCTCCATAACCCGTATCCAATTTGCACAGCTGGGTGTGCAGAGAGCTGGTAGGAAGGATTTTGAGGGTATGGTTCCACGCACGGAGACCTCAGACCCTGCAGTCTTTACCCAACACACAACTGGAAAGCAGGGTAACTTGTTCACAACAGCACACTCGCTGCAGCAAGTGGGCTGCCTCATTATATGCCAAAGTTTTGTTTCCAATAGATTTCAAATGCTCCACATAGAGCAACCAGTCCAAGGTCAAGCTCACCAAAAGCATATATTGCAGCAGTAATGTACATGCTGGAAAGTAAAAGACATAACTAGACAGAAATGAAGAGAAAAGCTATCATGACTACTGCTAATTCCCTATCAATAATCTTGTACTCCAAGMAAAATACAAGCAGCATATGGCAGTCATGCTCAGAGAAACAGAAATAACYGCCAATATATCTTCTGGCCCCCTTCTATACTGCATCAATAGTGGCTTGGTTTTATTGGGACAAATACATAGTGCAATATTCTATGCCATGCAATATGCTATACCACTCAGAGGGCACGTTGTTGATTTTATTGATTCAGTTTTCACACTAGTGTAACGCCATTATTGTCAGCAGAGCAACTGGAAACTGCAAACAGATTCTAGACTGATAGACTGATATTTCTAAATTTCTAATGTATACAGCTAGCTTTATTTCTGCTTTTTCATTTGACTTTTCCTTTCTAATAAACCCACTGCTATGGGACACCTAGTTAATGGTCTTCTATTAAAAAAGGGACAGAATTCAGTCCATTAGAGGCATTTATTAGTATTATTAGGATTTTACAAGATGATAGCATAATCTGTCTTTTGCCTGAAGTAAACACTCTTAAAGGAAAGTCCATAGGGAGAATAAAACTGAAAAGTTTTTTAAAGTGGTAAATACTAATCAGATATACAGCTGGAGGAAAAAATAATGTTATAACAGGAAGATACAGCAAATAGACCACACAACAGGTATGATACCAAGGAATCAAAATATGACAATAGCATATACTTTGGAGAGGGAGTTGGGGGAGAAGCAATCAAGGACAAACTGACAGGGGGAAAATATCACTAATAGGAGCTGGAGAGGAAAATCAGGACAGAAAGGTGAACATTTGGATACTTGCACTGAAATCAGCACACGGGGAAAGGTGAGCCAGAGGTTTCACAACTGGAGACTCCAGGCTCTGTCATAGCCCAGGAAGAGGCTATCAGGGCTTTGTGCTACCACTCACCTTGAAATGATTCATGCATTGGAGGATACCTAGAGTCTTAATCACCATACTTCTGCTATTCAAACAGGTCTAACCTTTCCTGTAATCTTCTAGATCTTTATTTTATGGGTTTTTCTAAGTTTGTACTGGTTTTGGTACTATCAGATTCTCACCCACAGAAATGTTAACTAAACTCAGGGCTTCTATATAAATACTTGTTAATAATGCAGCTAGTCATTTATTGAGCACAAAAGAAGAACTGTAAGATAAAGTGCACAATAACATTACCTATTTGGATTATGTGAGATAATAGTCTCATAAATTGTGACTATGGTAAAAGTGATCAACACTGACTTTTTTAATGGGCCTTTTACAAGGTCAGTAATAGAGGATTAGGAAAAAAATAGCCTCTTTAGCCTCTACTTGTTTAGAAGTCAGTTTTCGCGTTTAGTACATTACAAGGCAGATTTTGCTATGTCAAGGAATTGCGTTCATTTCTTAAAAAAATAAAAACAACAAAACCCCAAAAGCCATACAGTACACAGACACCAGTTTCTGAAGTATCATCAAATACAACTTAAGAAATCTTTTCATTTGCGCCTATTTGCATTTTATTAAGTTATTATGATGAAGGTAAAGGCATTCAAAGCAAAAGTATTGAGCCCAGGGATTGTTTCTTTTCTCACTAACACCTAAGTACATTAGGAATAACTCATCTGAGGACAACTGAAGCGAAGCAACATACACTGAAATAAAAAAAAGATTGTCTCTGGAGCTGTAAAACTGGAAGTACCACTTGGAAGGGTTTGTATATCCTGTGCTAGCTCCATGGAGCAGACACAGATACAACCGAGTGAAGGCGATACGAAGCTTCCCTCTTGGAGGGAAGGTATAGAAACACATCTCCTGGAGTTGTGTCTCTTTATATATTCATCCTATCTTTCCTAAACAGCTAACTGGGGATAGAAGGAATCCCTTCCCAGAGATGCCTGCCTGCCTGTGGCTAGCTTAAACACAATGGCTAAAGTCTAGATGCTTCTTCTGGATGTGACAAGTCCCACTTCCTCAATAAATCACAGTGTATTTACCACTGGTTAAAAAGCTTGCAAGAATACTGCCAACAAGTTCAGCCGTCTGGGGAAGGGCTGGTTTTCTGTACCAACACAGGTAGGGGAGGAGGAACAGATCAGAGGACAATAGGCAGCAAAGCAGAAGTTCCCAAATTGTTGATAAAAAAATTATAACATTTATAACATGTGATAAATGATTATTTAGGCTTTGTTAGCTGGTCATCAGATCCAGACAGGCACTAAGAACAGAGAAGCTGTAAAAGGAGRCACATGAAAGATTTGCTTTGCACCAGCCCAGAGCTTGCACCGTATGAAGCTTACCATTAATTCTGTAACTTTGACTACTTCTTTAACTAAGGATCAGTTCTTTCAAAGCAGTTTGTAAAATTCAGTAGTTCTGATTCTTTTGTAAGCATTTTTCCCTTCCTTTCAGCCCGTACACAGGCAATAGACAGCACAGTAAGCACACTGCTAATCCATCTCATCCTCCAATCCTATCAATCTTGGATTTGTATCAATCCATTTTTACCTAACCTAAATCATTACTTCAACAAAAAAGCCGGAAGAGAAGGATTTGAGGAGAAGGTGGTATATGAGACTTCTCCCAAGACCTGAGGGAAGTCCAGAATAAATGCCCAGTAGGACAGAATAACAGATGGAAAAAAACTTGCTGGTAAACAAACACACAACCAAAACCAACTCAGCAAAAATGTCTTCAGGTAGTAAAAACGAATTATCATATTGCCCCAATTTGAAGAAGGTAGAATGTCACTTGGGACACTTTTCCATTGAGCACAACCCCATTAAAATCAATGACAACTATTACTTAAGGATAATCAAGCTCTGTGTTTCCTGAATGAGAGAATACCACATGATGCAACGTGTGCATAAGAAAACAGAAAACAGCAGCTAACTCTAGGCATCAAAGTTAGGTGCCCCAATTAGGACCATAGGTTTCCTAAACAGTCCGAAGAAGAAACTTCACTCTCCGCGGGAGCAGAGCACCTAAATTTGCAACTTAAATCTCTCCAGCAGATATACAAGGGACTCCAAAGCCCTGAATTGGATCTATAAATTAGAGCTCCAAAGTTAAGACAGTGTGAGTATTGTCAAGGTATCCATAGAGTCTGTGCCACTGTCCCTGGAGTGAAAGGCGTAACTGCCATGGAAAAACATGGGTGTTCTACCTTCGTGACCTTTCTTAGTCTTATTACATCAGGAGATTATAAATTTCACATAGCATACCAGGAATCAAATGTCCGCCTGCATGTTAAGAAGGACTAATAAAGTCATGATTATTTTTTTTAAATAATAGGGATGAAACATTTTCACCAGCAGCAGTTAGCAACCAATTTAAGTACATCACTGAACTGTCTTGCTCTTTGCAGTCGTATAAGCAATCCAACAGCAATGATGAATGACTGCAGATGAGTAGGTACATTAAGCCTACACAGTCAGTGCCTTCTGAGTTGCTGCTGTTGTATGTATTTACTATAAACAGAATAGAAAAATCAAGAGAAGAGCCTCTGGGAGAAACAAAAAATGGGGAAAGTGCAGCATGAGAGAATGGGTATTATGCTGCATCAGTGTGTGCCTACCACAAACAGAATCAAAGAGAAATCCAGTAYAACCTGAGAACAGAAGGGGAAGGAGGAACATTTAGACCTGAAGGCATTCCTTGGAACAGTATGCAAAGCAAAGTTAATTACTGTGAGTTTCAGTAGTAGAAAGAAAGAGTATTTCAAAGCTTAACAAGAAACGTTGGACACTACCTGTGGGGTATTACAGGATACAAATATAGAACAAAGCATTGAGAGTGAGGATTCTGAATTACAAAAAAGAAGAGAATAGTAACACCTGATTAAATTAAGCAAGTGGAATAGGTGCAGGGGAAGAACTGGGAAGTATGGAAAGTAAAGGAGGAAAGAAGAAAAAAAGTTGTTAGCTAGCAAGATGAAAAGATAGACAGACAGATAGATAGAAGTAAAAAAATAAAAGCATCATAGAAACTGTATCTATGGCAACACTGAAATAGAAATTAGTAGACATTTTTTCTGCATTTGAAGTCTGAAGGTTGGAAGAAAATCAAGCCAAGTTGCCAGCTATTTTTCTGTGGTCTGCACTATAGAAAACATGTCAGGAGACAGAAAAGAGAATATCAATCAGGTCAGAAGAAGGGAAATAGAACATCCTTCTTGCTTTCCTAATGAGCTTCACTTTTTAGTCCTTGTTTTCTAGACAAAAGATGGGAATTTTCAATAAAATTATTTTTTTCCTAAGAAATATACATCTGGTTGGATTTTGGGGAATCAATTTGATTTAAAAGAATGACTGTAGGTTTTGTATGAAATTGTATCAACCTTATTTTAAAAAAACACATTTAACTAATCTAGAGTAAAGAATACAAATGGCTGTTTTCCTTAATTGCCTTTTCTCACAAAATAAACATCAGAATCAAACATTTTTATTTGCACGCTGTCAAATTTGGTCTTTATATATATTCTCAAAACTTGTTAGCTACATATACATAATTACTAACATAATTTGTAATCACTTATAAAATGCTACAGTATTTTCCACTAGAGTTTTGTTTCTCTAATCTGTTGCACAGCTCATATTTCTGGTTTTCTCTAACCAGTTACCGTTTCTATTTAAAAAGAAAAGCTTGATTTTTCACTGCTTTGTCCTTTGTTCAGTCATTTATACATGAGCAAGTGGGTGTGAAGTGCTGGCAGATGTGTCACGCTCTGTTACACGGCTTCTAACAACTACACAAGGAGAAAGGCACTGGATACTTAGCCTCACCACTTCTGTTTTAGCAATTAGACAGTAATGTTCAAGACTTATTTATTGGACTGTTTAACCAAAGGAACAGACTTGRAGGCTGACTGTCAAGCATATATGTTTATAGAAGAACTCTGTAATGGGATTTTCAAAATCTCTCCATTGAAAAAAAATAATCAGGTGGAACCCAAACAGAAAAGGTTTATGACTGTTTAAATTCTAAAATTAACTACTTCTTCACTCGGAGAACATTATTCAAAGGAACAGTCTGACAGAAGCGAACCAAAACTTCCCTGCATGATGAAGTACATCTCATGCGTATACCCTGAGCATAAATTACATTCCTGGGTACATCAGGAGATCCCATACTGGGTAATTCTGCACTCCATTGTTCAAAGTGCTCTTCCCCACTTCAACCAACAAACATGCATCCAATGCAATATTGCCTCAGATTGTGCTGACAGAGCTGCTCATTCGAGACTTCAGGACTCACAGCATTTCCAGTACAGAATTTTTAAATCTGCATATAATACCCCTAAAAATTTTCCCAGATGCTGCACGTATATAGAAAATATGTTAAAACTCTACTTTGAGAAACTGTTACRTCAAGTTACCTGTGCAGTAATTCCAAATGCTAATGTTTCAAATTAGTCTGTTATTTTGACTGAGGAATCTCTCTAAAAATCTTCTATAAATAGTAAATTCTACAATAGAGAAGTCTCTAGCACTCTGAGAGCATAAACTAAAAACCAGCAGAGACATGGATCACGGGATTTTAAACCCTGAAARGAGAAAAGGTGAAATAAAATGGGGAATACAAGGCCAGTCAAGATAAAATGTACAACTATTTGAAAGAAGGTAACGAAACAAGAAATCAAGATTTTAAAAAAMCAATTAATAGTGTATATGAAATTCTGGGCATATGGAATATATCCCCATAAAAGACACTGGAAATGGTTTCTTCTCATKCTAATTCTAGAAATTAATGTGGCTTATATAGAGTTATCCTTGGCTCCAAAAAAAGAGAACAAAGGAAGGAATTAAGAAATTACAATGCTCAATGGTGTTGAGAAACTATATGGTAGGAGAAACTATAATCCTATGGTAATAGTCATGCCTGTACATAATATCAGCCTGGGTGTTATATGCATCTTCAAAATAGAGACTGAATGGAGTTTAAAGCAACTGTGAATATTTTGAGAGGTGCTGTTAAAGAGAAGTACCACACATCCCTTCCTGGGAGAACTTGCCATGTGCCTAGGTCTTGTCCTGGTCCACACGGCTACAAGCTCTCAGCTGTGGTCAACGCACATCAGCTGATGTACGTTGAAGAAGCTGAACTGGAGTGTTAGTGACCAGCCAGCAAGCCTTCATCATTCATAAAGCTGCAGAGCTGGCTTCGGTGGCTCAAGGTTCTTCAGGTCTGGGTTAGAAGACACGTCCAAACCCCTGGAATGTATTGTTGTATGGAGCCTACGCTGCACYTGCCACGTCACACAGTTAGATTTGAGTCATCATTGTGTTTATGATTGGACTATGACTAATGTATTCTACCGCTCTTGTTAAACACCAATCTTGGAGGGGAAAAAAAAAAAAATCAAACCAAGTATTGCACATCATTTTCCCACAGCCATGTACAGCAGCTGTTTCAGACTAGAACTATAAAAAGGATTTGAGCAATTCTTATTTGTATCACACAATGGAGGGTGCATACATCACTGAAGAGAAACTCTCTCTCAGACTGTAACCYTACATACATTTGTTGTGCTATATGAAGTTTATGCAACAATTGCTGCAAAGATACACAGTACAATGAGCAGCTTAAAGCTTCTGCTTCTATTCTGAATAATTTATCAAATGCTTAGCTGTATTTTAGAGATCTCTTTTCATAAGCTCATATTACAGCACGAAGGGCCATATTGTGAATTCCCCATGCTCACACTGATGAACCATTATTCATACAACTAACCCTACTGTGATAAAACTGAAGTGCAGCTATAAGTACAGGGCTGTAAATTGAAATCAGGATTTCCAATATTTTCCTAGGCGTCTATCATTCTGCAACAAATATGAATGAACAATTTATTTGGTTATTTTCAYACAAGGGATCTCTTCCTCACTCATGTCACTTATGAAGTTTAAAAAGCTGCATTTTAGCAGACTTTGAGTCACATATATTGAACAATCTTCCTTTTAAAATCAGTATTTTCCAAGTGGGTTAGCTCAAAAGGCGACTTCTATTTTTTGACTAAGTGCCTTTCCTACATGAAAGAGGCAAACATCAGTACATAGTCTCAGAGAGGAACTACTACTCATTTGCAGTACCTCCAAGTAGCAGGAAACCAGTTCTGCTTCAGCCTGGCTTATGTTCAAGTGGTATTAACTTTGGAGTGTGGGGTTTTTGTTGTTTTTTCTTAAATAGAGCTATTTCAGTTAGCACGCAGAAAGAATTCGGAGATCGGGACGGCAGGCATCTACAAGCTGAAAAAATAAGGATCTCCTTATTCCAAACTGSAAGCACTACTTCCCCGATGCTTTTGTACAGGGTAAGATTAAACCCAGAACATTAAAAAAATATTCAACCTGACTGCAGAGCACCAACATTGCTAGCTGGATCCAGGACTGTAATGGTTCCTAAGGAGCTGTTACAGCCTAACTAGTCAATGATCCCTAAACTAAGAAGGATTTACATGACTAGTCTAACTCTGAAAAGGTTGTTATAGTCTACCAAATCACAGTTGCAGAGCATCACAACCTCAGAGACAGAAAAGGCACCTGTGGAGTTCCTCCCGTTACCRGAGTGTATAATTGCTATTATCAAATCAGTATATGTAACAACATACTAATTGATCAGTGAACTATAAAGGTAAATATTACGTCTGTCTGAATCTTCTCCATGTCCTATATATGTATAATTAAATTCACTAGTACAACATGTTTGCTGTATTGCCTTTTCAATGGGAAATGACAGATCTATGTGATTTTTAAATAAAAGAAAGACAGAAACTGCTTTTCAAAGCACTGAGCCCTACACAAGCAGAAATGCAAATTTTAACACATGCTTTTTTATTAAATCACTGCAAAGAAGAACTTCAGATAACTTTGGTAGAAGGATGAATTCAGCTATGCCAAGCTACAGTCTGCAATTCTTCAGTTACAAGAGATTTTTGACCTCAAAAAAAGAGTGCTCTGCTCTTGATATAGCAGCACAATGCCACCATTTTTAATAACATTTACATTAACTTCAGTGACGACAGCGTTTGTTTCCCACAGAAATAAATTAATCATTGTGCACAGGACTGGTGTGAGGTTTAAGCCTTTCTCTGATCACTCAAAGCCTTTTAAAGAAATACTGATTTGCRCTTTATTTTTGTTTGGATTAACTTCACCCCAATTTAATTCATAAGCAGACATGCTAGATAAAATTCTCTCCTTCTGGCTCACACACATGATAATATATAGGAGAGCGTGGCAGGTRGAAGACAGTCACTTCCACTGCCACCTCCCAGTCTTCTCCCATGTGGGTTGCAGAGAGAAGACTGTTCAGAAGTCAGTTAAATCAGACCAGTATCCCATTATTCATCGAGGCAATACATTGTCATTCATGTCACAACAGTAACAGGGAACAGAAAAGCTTCGCTACATTTAATACTGCCAAGTACAATCACCAAAATGACTGACAACAATTCTGGATAACTGACAATCAGTGTAATTTTCCTATTGCAACCATCTTAAAAATAGACCTTCAGCTTCGAAAATGTTCATCTTGATAGTTTTTTGAACAAGTTGTTGCAAAGACCATTTATCCTGGACATGGCCGCATAGTATTTTTCTCTCTTCTCAGTGTTGACAATGATCAGTGCAGTATAATAATCTTGTTTTTTTAACTTCTTCAGCAATTTCAGATTCCTAGTGCAAAAYGTAATCCCTAAATCAAGCTAAGGGAATCAAGTTGTTCAAGCCAACCTGCTTTCTTGGTTTTATAGATGATCCATCATAGTGCAAATTACTGCCGTAAGAGTGTATTCCATGTACATTTTTTATACAGTTTCAGTGTTTTATCAAGCTAATTTGAAGTAAACCCACATTTATTTAATGTTGATAGGTAGGGTGAAAAGAACTAAAATCCACTAAGTATATTTTTTCCCTTTGAGTTACCTTTTTTTTTCCCTGATGTTTCAGTAATCCAGTACAGAAAGATGTATTTTCCATATTATGCACTGCTAATTTTCCTACCTATAAATGAACTGGTACTCATAATAATGAAATCTTACTTTATAGAGAAAGATGTCTGCATAAAGTAAAATAGGCTAAAAGAAGGAATCAGGCTCATGAAGAACAATTTTCCCTCAGATGACCCTCAAAGGTTGTAATGTGGGTTTTGTGATAGACAGAGGGGAAAAATAGCAACACAGAGGGAGGTCCGTCAGCTGTCTTCAACACATGTCTAAYGTTCTATAAAATGTGGGGTTTGTTCTGGACTTAACCGTCCTTCCTCCAAGTTTCATAGCTACCTCTAGTTCTCTAAAGAAGAAAATGTTGAAAATTGTGTTTGTCATAACAACAGTCCCTGAAAACTTTCTTGTCTAACTAGTTCGCTCCCAGATATCGCACATGCATTTTTCTGTCTCTTAAATGCTCAGTGATTCCCAAAGAGATTTTTGCCAGTTATAATTTGAAGAGTCAAGCTTAGTTAGTTTTATATTGGTTGAGACTAATGGCAAAATATGAGGAAGAGCAAAAAGGTCAAAGAAAATTGCAGAAGTATTCCTCCTGACAGCATTGTCAGAAGCRTGACCATTTAAGGACACATTAAGAGAGAGGACCGAGAGAAAGGGAATCATTTTCCTAAAGGCTAATGGAAAACGTAATACTTSCAACAGAGCATTCTCTTCCTCCTCTCAGGCTGAGCTTACTGCAGAAAGAAAATATACTAATAAGAACCTTCATTATAAGCCATTATAAGAACCTTCAAGGCTTTGACTAGCACAAAAAGATGTATGGAACACAATTTATGAAGGATGTTCTGKCTGACTGCTGTCTTCTGGGATCCTTGGTTTGAATTCTTTAAAGGCCACTCCACAGCGAATCCAAAAATAACTGGCAAGGGTGCCACCAGATCAACATGCACTAAATTGGCAGTTGACCACCAAATTTGATTTCTTCCAGTAGTTCAGTCATTTGTAACATCTTTGTCAAGGCCAAACCTTGCCAAAGCCAACTGGACTATAAGAGCTCTAGGAAGTGTGACTAAGTACTCCTAAATGTCTATGGGCTATACTTCACATTACAAGTCGGTGTTTACAAGTGACTCAGTGAGCRTAGGTCCTCAGCTCCTGGTCTTTAGTTTGTCTAAGGCAAAATAAGGCAAGTGAAGTTAACAAGAATTTAAAAAAAACTGCCCTGAGATTCTATCCCCAGTGCTTGTATTTCCTCACTTGCTATTAATAGTAATATGTTCACAGCAAAGACCATGGTGATGGGCCACCATATCATTATGCCAGGGGAAAACAAAGCAGGCATCACCCAAAAAACTTACAAATCAAATCTGTAGAAAGTGTGATGGTTGTGATAAAGCCTGACTTTCTCCATGGAAATGCTCACTTGCTAYTAGAATTTCAAATGTTCAAATTTCAGAATTTTGAAAATACCTTCTAAATCTCCTTACAAGAGTTTATCTTGCTCTTTTTAWTAAAACATTTTCTTTCCCAATGTTTTTTTCTTTTCTTGCCTGACACATATGTAATATGACAAATACAGCTAGGTCTGGCCACATTAATGATTTAAATAAAATGGGAAAGAATTCAAAGTCCTAAACAAACATAAACAATAAAAACATCAGAAAAATAACAATATTTGGGCTTTTGTTCAATTTACTCCCACAAATCTCTGTGTAAGATAAATATAAAAATGCTGCATATTCGACTATCTAAAAGGTAACTAGCTGACCTTCTCAGCTATGCCACAAACTTTCAGATACAGGGAGATGAAGGAAAAAGCTTGATGCTCACCCAGCTTATTTTCTAATAAAGTAGGTATGAAGAGAAACTACTGCAAAGCATTAGCTAAAGGAACAATAGTAACCACCAACACCTGACGCAATTTTAGACTGCAAAGATGCTGTTTAAATACGGGTTGCAATACTATTTTCTTCTAAAAGAATACAGAAATCAAATACCACTGTAATCTGTGGTTCTCCTCCGATTTTATTGTAATCAGGGTGTAGTTTGCATCTTTCAGACTGTGCTAGTCTAGGTATCATACCAAGCTTGGAGACACACAAACTGTCTGTGGTTCTCCAGGACACAGGGATATAAACGACAAAGAACAGTATGACAACAACAATGTTSCAGAACTATATGATAAAAAGAATGAAAAATAAATTCTGGGAAAGTAACAGAGGGCAACATGATCCTACTTGGAAGGATCCATTAAATTTTCATGTAATATTTCTTTCATTTCTCCAGAAATGCATGTTGCCCTGAAACAACTAAATCATCACCAYGAGCTGTAGTATTTTGTTCTTCTGTGGATACATGGCATCAGCAATTGAAGCAGTACAAAAAAAAGTCTTAGATTTTGCACAATCTTGTGGCTTGCAGCTCCATAGCAATTGCAAAATCAGCAGTGAGCCATATATAACTGAACCGGACAAGTCTAATAAAGTAGTTGGAAAAATTGGGAAAAGGACTGATTTCAGTTTGCATTTTTATTTTAAATTTTTATTATTAACAATCCTATTCTGAGGGCACCTAATGCAATTTCCTTTTGCTGGATGCTGTACAAAAATAAAAATAAATGACAGCTCTTACCTCAGTTTATATGCCTGAGGGAAATGCACATTTGCCTTTTGCACATACCCATGAGAGACCTGTATTAACCAGAAGCTGAAGCTATATGAATGAAGATAAAATTGAACTCAGGATTTGAAGCCCAACATTTTCAACTMTGCAGAAAGTCTTTTAATTCAAATTCAGCATTTTTTAATAATATGCTCAGATCCTTRAAGTGTATATCGCTGCAGCTTCACTCTACTACACCATTTGAAGATCTATTCCATTTCTTTACTTACCTGTGTTTACCCTAAAGCAAGGGGCCAGAATATCTTCTTACATCATTAAAAGATGCCTATGCTGCCTTCCTCCTGGCTTTTAAGTCTTAAAGTACAGACAGAGAAAGATCAATAGGATATGATGACAACTTATCAAAAGCACAACGTAAGCAATCAAAGACAACTCCATGGCAGTGGTGACCTTGGAACTCATATGCTTATTTAAGTTTGTTATGGGTGTTTGTTATTAAGGCAAATGGCAAACTCACTGCTTACAAACAATTTTAACAGGATGTAAGGGAATCTCCCAGCTGATAGAATGGCAAAATAGAAAAAGTCTTATTATACCTTTTCATACAATATTTGGTCTAAAACTCTGCAGAAGAGTGTTGAAATGACAGCAGTCGCTATATTACATTCTTCTACCATGCTGCTATCAGCAAAGGTATTCTAAAGACTGAAAAACATTATCTCCTACAGAGATGCCCAGATAGTTACATTTTTACCAGTAAAGACAGAAACAAGATCAGAAATTACAATTCTCTTCAGGTTTTTACCTATCTCCTCTGAAAATTTTGTTTACATTTTTTGACATCAGCATAAAGATTCCCTGAGATAATGTTGCTGCGACATTTTGATCTAAATCAGTAAAGACTTTTTTTTTTCCATCATGACACTATGGAATATGGACTTGCACACATTGCCTGGATAATATCTAGCCTCATCTTTTCCTGTAAGATTAAATGCAGCATGGAGGGCAAGAATGGAAGTTGCAGTCCTTTCACTTAACAAATATGTCTTAGTCGAGATTTTAGAATATTGTATTTATTAGATAACATGAGTTTCTTCATGCTTTTAAYGTTTCTGCCACTGGTTTTCATAAAAAGGATGATTCCAAAATAAGTGAAGAAGTGTATCCGAACAACAACTAACCAAGCTTCTCAATGTACAACATGGATGCAGCACGCCCACAAAGTATGAGATCAGGGACAAGAGTGACACCTGAGTAAAAGAAGAGATATAGCCAAGGCTTTTCTAGCCTTTGCAGTTACCAATTGCAGTTGAAGTCTGTACTTGATTTCTGCTGGGAAGAGAAAGATAATTTGTGAATCATTCCTTTTGCATGGCATTTCAAGAGTGATCCAGTGGGGAAGTGAAGAGAGGTTAGAAATGATCACCTTGGAAAAAATCCCGCCAGTCAGTTGGGTCGAAGACTTACAGAAAATTCATTCCAGCATTTTGKTTTTTTTTAAGTCTTACGTTACGTCAGTGACATTTTTCATTTTTACTAGGAGGCTGATTTGTTACCAGGCTCTGGCTCAGGCAGTACTGGACCGTACGACGTTCAGGATTCCCCGGTGCAGTTCACTGCTTAGCCAGCCAGTGGATTACACGCCAGCTGGCCGCTCGCTGTCCTCCAGCTTTTCCTGCAGTGACATCCAGACACTTTCCTCATTGTCACCATAGGTCATCACAATTTACACTTGCAACAAAATCACACTGTCTTACAAACACAGTGAGTAATGCGAAGTCCTTGTTCACTGACTGAATCGTCGTCATTGTCTCCCAAAGGATTTAGGGTAAACTCTAAGCATATTTTATGTAAATCCAGAGGAGTTAGAGTCCTGTCCTCTCCAATAATTTAAAGCATTTATTCCTGTCCTGGCAGATCACAAGAAATCAAAATTTTGAGACTACAGGAAATAGGAGAGCTATTTGAGAAGCTCTAGCTGTAATTTCAGTCTCTCTTTCAGATAGTCTTGTTGACATCACATATTCTAAACCAGACCTCCTTTAATAGATAGAAGGATTTTTTTTTTAAAGTAGACATTGAAAATAAAAATCATATCCAAAAATCCATAAGGCATGTAGCATGGGTAAAGTTTGTGAAAATAGGTATGCATATCATTATGGTTGTATTATCCTCCCCCCCCGATCTGCCTAAATGTACAATAGCCATGTCTCAAACCCAGGTTAACTACTCACTCATTCAAGTTCAGAAAAGCAACATTTACTGTTTCTGTTCCACAYGTGGGGCATAATAGCATGAAACCAACTATGCCACTTAGGTTTGCACAAAAATACCTCTTATTCAGTGCCTAAGTGTTGTGCAAGGAAATAAAGAATTTTTTAATGATTAAGGGCACATGGCAAGGATTCTGTTATAATTTGCTACAGTTTGAATGTCCATTTTTTGTTTCTAGAATTTAGGGAAATAATTATGTTTCTTTGTATTCCACTTCTCTATCTCTACAAGGAATGCAATATYAAGTCCAAATTCCAGACAAAATATTATGCCATCAGAACCCGAGTGAGGTGTGCTAGGAATGTTTTTTAACAAATAGTAAATTCATATTAAATGCAAGAAAATTTGAAGAGTTGGGGCTGTACAGTTCATAAATTTGAGTCAATTCAATGAGTAGTGTCAGTCAGAAAAAGGGATTGATGATTTTGTTGGGTTGCAAGAGTTGGAAAAGGTTAGGCAAAAAGTCAAACTGAATACGAAACACTTTATTTGATGTGAGCAAAATGTTACACTGACACCAAACATATTTGGTGTTATTTTTTTGTCTAATTAGTCATTCCAACAATTTCTGTTCCATATAATGTAAATCACGTCCCTCCTTTCCTTGTGTCACTCCCACTTGTTCAGTTCTATCATGCTAGTGAGCACATAAGTACTTTTGAATAAAAAAAGATCATAAAGAATTTTCAGATCAGCATTAGGAACCCATAGCATCACCTGGCGAAAATACTCAGAATAAATCTAAACTATTCAGATGCTAAAAGTAAGAATGAGGAGAACCTAAAAAAAAAAAATTCAAAGCAATGGATTCTGCAGGACGCAGACAAACACAGCAGAGATACCGCTGTCATATAACATTGCAGACAAACTTATGTCAGGAAAAAAATGCATTTCTTTCCATATGTATACATACATGTAAGAGACAAATTACAGCTAGAGATATGCAGATACACCACTAATATTGATTTCCAATAGAATCAAATCACTTGAAATGAGCARACAGGAAGGAAATAAATCAGCACATTTCACAATCAGTTAATCCTTAGTAAATTCATTAATTTTTAAAAAGGAAAAGAATTACATCCAGAATTATGAATCTCAAATGGCAATGGTGTTTCCTGAACAAACCAGTTATTGTTAGCACTTACCATGCTGAGAGGCCATTAGAAATTAATTTTTAAATGAAAAAATAGAAGGCAGCTTTGCAAGATGATTGAACAAAATCACTGCTAACAAGGACAGAATGTTTCCCATATTTGTTCCAATGAAGTAACAGCTTTTCTCTTGGCTGTTTCAAATTTACGAAGAGCAGGATGAAATTTTATGCATACATATAAAGTACTGGCATTTTGATGAGGTAATGGGAAATTTAAATTCACCCAATAGACTGTTTGAATATTCCTTCCTCCACCTTTTTTTCTTAATTAAAAATTCATGTTGCACTTAATTGCTAAGTTTGTGCAAAGTCTAATAAACAAYTGAAGAAGCCATACGTTACTTAGCATGAGATGACAAGAAATTACTGGCCCAATTAGTGACATAGATTCTTTAGTGCAAGGTAAAAAAAAATGGATCCTAATGAAAATAAGATGCTCTGCAAAGCCGAAATACCATCCATGTATTGCATGCTTTGAAGTCTAAGAATGTCCCCTGGGAAAACAGAAAATAATGCACTAAGCAAGTTACAGAGTAAAGCCATTTACTTTGTGTGACATTTTTTTAGCTGTGTATTGTGAGAGTGTATTAGGAAGAAACAATATTATCAGCTGTCCAGGGAGAGAGTTGTTGGAAAAAGTTAGAAAGATTGCAGGGATTATAATGTAAACCAGGTTTTCCCACAAGATGTTGTTACTAGTGTGAGTAATTTCTTGGTTTATAAAACCACGYTTTTACAGATAGGTGCCTATTTAGCCTGGCACCACACATTCACCATCATTGCTGTCCCTTATCCACTCTGCAGAATCAAAGGGAACTTAGAGGGACACTCTCCTGTGATGTGCYGAGTGTATCCAACATCCAGGAAAGTCTCTGGGAGTTAAAACCATCTGACTCTTCCCAAAAGACACCCAGCACCTCGCAGCATCAGACTCAAAGGGAAAGTGTTAGAGATCCAATGAAAAAAAAAAAGAAAAAAGAAAGTTTACTTGAAAGGAAAGTGTGGCTGGAAGGTCCATGAGCTACAAGTCAGAGCAATTAAATTCAGTAGCGATGCTTCTCTCACTTAAAAGGAAATTGCAAGAACTACAATCTCTTGAAAGGCAGTTTTGCTGCTGTGGTGTAAAGTTTTAAATGTGTTTCACAGTCAGCTTTTTAAAGATACTGCTATATGCATTAATGTCCACAAAATATATAATTCCAGTTTTCCCCCAGATCTGAGTGTACATAAGGTCTCGTTTTACAGTAACTCTTCTCTGGCCTGAGAACGAGGAATAGTAAATAGCTGCCTCAGATTATCTCCAGTCTTTTATGAAGCCACTTGAGGGATATTTCTATGGTTTGGCATTCAGCCACTAATAAGGACAAAGTAAATGAGAACAGAATTTGCCTCCTCAAATCACAGAGGGAATCAGTACCAAATTTTAGTACATCCTCAGTCTGCCACCTTCACACTGTAGAAAAGCCCTTCAATGCAGGAAGCTGCCAGTGTGGAATCTCTTGGTAACTGGATTTAAAAAGAATTATTCTTCTGATGAGCAAAAACCAATCCTGTGTGCTACTCTGGATGGATCTGCAAGATGCAAGTGTCAAAGAACCTGCAGCGATGGCAGACTGAAGCCAAGGGCGTTTCTGAAACAAGCCAAACATACAAGCACAATTTGAAGTTTGCTTCACAAGCTTTAWCTCCCCTCCAGTTCCCCTTTCAAGCTTTCTCTGCAGAAAGAGGTAGAGGAAGAAGAAAACAAGAAAAGCTCTGGGAAGTCCCTTTTGTTGCAATGAACTACCACTGCACTTTACTACTCTTGCCCAGAGTACGAGCATATTAATTTTGAAACATATTCCTAAAAAGCACAGTGTTTAGCAGACAAGTTGGGAAAAAAAAGTCTGCTTATGAGCTCACCTGCATTTATTTTACACTAGTATAATTTCACTGACTAGATAGGTTTGACAAAGGATCCATTTCAGAAGAAAATCTCTTTTCAGTTCTTGTTTTGTTTTCTGAAGGCCTAATTCTATAAARTTGTTTATATCACTTCATTTTAAGGAATCCATCATAACACCCTCTGAGTGCATGTAATTAAATCCATATATCAATTTACTCTGGCTACATTAGGAAAGGAAAACTACCTATCCCACCGCCTAACTCAGCAGTAGCAGAAAAGCACACTAACACCTTGAGTTGGAACTCAAAACTAAAACCACATCTGTAAATTATCCTGTTAACACAGATCATTCTTGTAGCTCAGGTAAAGAGCATACAAAGCAAATATGTAATGCACAATGTAAACACATCACACGGACATAATAACAATGAGACCTCACTGGCACAGAAAGCATTTAAAACGTGCCAAGAAAACGTAAAATGTTTCACTAGCCAGGCTTTGCAAAGGAAACAAGAACCCACACAGAAATTTTCCTTGGGGATAAATGACCAGCTATGGCTAATGGTATTCAACTTCCCCACAGACCACTACTTTTCTTCTGGTCATTAATCACTAGGAAAACAAGGGGGGGYGGGCAGGGTAGAAGCCTTCCCATTATCACATAAGTGAATAGACAACTGTAGGAAACTTGATTTTACAGAGCTGCTGAACATGATCAAACAGCTGCACAGAGAGAACTGGGAAACCTGTGCATGCTCCGCTGAATTTTTTGGGAGTATTTTCTTCTTTATTTTAAAGAAGGGTAACTAGAATAAGATGAAAAAATAGATCCATGTCTGTTATTCTCCATTCATTTTCTATGTATACTTACATGCTTCATGGATGTCTGCTCATTTCAAACTGATGCATATAAGCCAGGTGTATAGTGGGCAGATTTTTTACTTGTTTTGGTTGATATGTCTGCCTAATACTTTGTTGCAAACTGGGGACCATTTCAGATTTGTTAGAAACTTACTTTTTCTTTCCCTATAAATWTATGTTTTGCACAAACAAGACTGCAAATACCTTGAGTTGTAAAATTCCTTGAGTGATAACACTCTGAGCTGACCCAAGCCATCACAGTATTTTATGTTATTTTTGTCTCAAAGCAGGAAGACCGTCCCTCTACACTCAAGCTAAGTAATTCATAAATCTTACAGGAAGCTTGCATGTATTTGGTTTTGTATTTACTGGCAAGAACCAATGCTGTCAAGGTTATCCGCACAGGATTTCTGAAAATCAGAAGAAAAGTCAGCAACCCCTGTTATCCTTCTCCTAGAGGTGCCACAGTCCATGTACAACACTTGTGAATGAAGTGATTTTACTGCACCAAATTTACAAACTACACGTATATTGTAAGGTTACAGATTTATATCATAAAAAATCCCTGGAAAACACAGTTAATTTCAAAATGGGATCATTAATACATTACACTGAATTCATTTCCACTTGAATTTACAAAAAAGAATGTATAGGCAAGTGTATTTATAGCTATCCTATTGCTCATTATGTAAAACAATTGCTAGAACAGCTAGTATGTTATTCTAAAAAACTTGTTCAGATGTTTTCACAACATATACGACTTCTTCATGCACAAAAGTACTTTCCCCACTTTTGAAGGCAGGACCAATATTTTAACCTGAGACACCTACATTTAAGCATATTCACCATCTCAGAGATCAAAGCCCCTAAAACTTACTGTTAAAACATTTAAACTGTTRTACAGTTTACACACGCCAATTGCTAATAGATGAAATATAGAAACAATATATTTTATGTTGACCAGGAAACATGCCTCAGATTTAGTGTTAACTATTATACCACTACTAATAATAACCATTGCTACAGAAAAGTGAGTGGATGGTTGTCTTTCATTCCTATTTTGTATGCAGTTTATTTTAGTCAAGATAGAGAATGGTTTCATTATATTTAATTACAAATCCACTATACAAATAAAGTTGTTTATTCTAAATATTAACCTTGTTAAACAGCATGAGAAAAATAATAAATAAGCCCAACAAAAAAACCAGAAGTGACAGAAATAATAAAAACATGTCATTAAAAACACCCAAACTATTGTACATTCAGGAAAATTAATTTATGTGTAGATGGCCTACACATTTTTGAACAGCACCTGTTCAAAATGMAAAGGCATATGAGTACTCTATTTTTATTAAATAATGATTTCATGCAATATTACTGTATCATATTTTTCATTAGCAAACTCTGTGCAACAGATTTAACAATATAGGGTAACTCCACACTCACATGCAGTTTTACTCATGACTTAAGGGTCTACCAAACAAACCACCTACAAAGTCCAGGGTTTTTTTCCTACAGTATAGAGGAATCAACTCTTCTGCCTTCTAGAARAAGCCAACACACCAAACCTACACAAACAGGAGCTTTCGGTGTTACTGAATAAAACAAAATTAATACAAAAATTACAACAACATACTCCCTTCCTATTTATGGCAGACTTCCATTTGCATCCTTTTCCTGGAAAACCCTCTTGTTGGGCGAGCAGGGGGGACACTAACAGAATTGAACAGGATACAATAGATTGTGAGCAATACTATATGAAGAATTTTGCTGAAATATTTAAAAATATTTTAAAGTAGAAAGGTTATTCTTCTTTCAAACTCTACAAGATTGCAGACTGTTATCCACACTTATCACTTATCCACTGTTAATCCACACTTATCCACAATCCATTGCRTAAGATTCTCCTATGAAGGACTCAGCCACATCTTCAAATATATTGGTCTGATAAGGTTTTCATGCAAGATAAAAGGGAGCTGGTTAGCTCCAAAGCTGTGGTGAAGACTTTGCTGAACTTTTCAGATTTATGAGGTACCCTCCTCAGAACATGCAGAACGTCCTGGAAAAAATGAGACTCCTCAATAAGAGCTAATCTTACACTGCSTGGAAAAATAGGGCCAGCAGATTTCTGTTAATTGAGATCCCTAATTCTTGCACGTGGAAAGAATATAGGTGCTCACAGGCCATTCAGCGTGTAGGAGTAGGAGCTCCAGCTTCCCACCCATGCCTGTCTTGTCCCCGCTCCTCTGGAAATCATTCATCTCCTTCAACTGATTTCACTTAAAAATGAAAGGTCTCCATTACAACATGGTCTTTTAAAATCAATGCACATTGTTCCTGAAGGGAGGAAGAAATTGACCCCAAATTTCCTATTTAAATTTTTTTTTTTTAATATATTGAAGGAATTTTCTCTTTTTAAGTGAAMCTAGCAACATTTTCTGATGACTCGGGTAACTTTCAGAGCAGTCACTACACAAAACCCTCTCTCCTGTCCACCTACCTCACTCCCCAACCRTCTCATACAAACTCACACACAACATCTCATTAAAATCTGGATTTACATTAGAAYCTGGATGCCTAATTAACATTGCCTAACTCCACCACTAATAACCATTAAGAGCTGAATATGTTTATTCCTTTAAAAAAGGCTATTTACATTTTTGTACAAAATTCGAAAGGGCATCAACAAGCCATTTTCAGAAGCAATGCAGGCACTTAGAAAGCTATGTGTATTACTACATTATACATAAGGTGTGTCTACAGAGTCTTTTACTACCAGCTGAAAATTCACACACCTTGTGGCATCCAGAAACCATGCCTAGCACAGGGTGAGGCCACTGAGTTGTGCTGATAAGCCATATGGCTTTTGATCAGTTCAGAAAGTGGGCACAGTTCACCYGGGTTTCCCATGTAGACCTATCATCTGACTCTTCAGATGACTTCAGTGCTTTTGAAAACTTTACCCTATGCCACAGTAGGTCAATGCAATGAACCAGAAAGCAGCAAATGAAATAGGGCATATCAAGTATCCTTTCGAAACTGAGAGAATGAGCCTCAGCATCTCTTTGCTTCTAAGGTGGGGTATGGGCTCAGCTCTGATGGGAAGAGATGCCAACAGTGCTCCCTAATGATCTGCTTGTTACGCAGCTGAAGGCACGGAGCTAAGAGGGAGGGTTTATACCTTCAAAAAAAAGAGAAGAAAGGTAAAGGGGTATTCCTAAAGATAAGAGATGGAAACAAGAGGTGGAGTAAAACAGAAACAAAATGAAACACAGAAAGGGGAGAAAAAAATGTAAGGACTGGTCAGAAGCAAACAAAAATGCAATAGGCATGAGAAAAAAAGTGTGTATTGGAAAGGGAAATACAAAATTTGGGAAATGAAAACAGGAAAAAAAAGAAAAAAGCAAGCAGTCTAATATTAAGAGCTCCTGTACTGGGATTTCTGCAGACCATACAAAAACTCCACAGAGTTGTCCTTTAGGACCTTGATCCAAAGAGTATTACTTTGACTCTAATGGGCTTTGGATTAGGCAAAATTTATTTATGCAGAACAAGTACCTTCTTGTATAATTCAGCMCTGGCTAGCAACTGCAAAGTATCCTGTGGACTGYCGTGGTTTAAGCCCAGCCGGCAACTAAGCMCCACACMGCYGCTCRCTCACTCTCCCCCAGGTGGGACRGGGGAGAGAATCGGAAGGGTAAAAGTGAGAAAACTCGTGGGTTGAGATAAAGACAGTTTAATAGGGAAAGCAAAAGCCGCGCACGCAAGCAAAGCAAAACAAGGAATTCCTTCACTCCTTCCCATGGGCAGACAGGTGTTGAGCCATCCCCAGGAAAGCAGGGCTCCATCACGCATAACAGTTACTTGGGAAGACAAACACCATCACCCCGAACGTCCCCCCTTCCTTCTTCTTCCCCCCGCCTTATAAGCTGAGCATGACATCACATGGTATGGAATACCCCATTGGCCAGCTGGCCTAGCTGTCCCGRCTATGCTCCCTCCCAGCTTCTTGTGCACCTCACAGAGCATGTGAGCTGAAAAGTCCTTGGGACGTAGACTACCTAGCARCAACTAAAAACATTAGTGTGTTATCAACATTCTTCTTATACTAAATCCAAAACATAGCACTATACCAACTACTAGAAAGAAAATTAACTCTATCCCAGACAAAACCAGGACAGTACACAGCTTAAATAGTTCCTTTTTTTGAACCTGTGCAGTAGTACACAAAAATGCTAGTTGTCAAATTCTTGCCCCATTTTACTTATCCCCAACAAGAAAGCATGCATCGTTGGATCAGAAAGGCCATCTCTCTCAGCTTGCATTATTATAAACTCACTCGCTTTAAMGAACTCTCATCAGGAGTTACATCCAGCTGGTGAAACAGCCTCGCGTTTCCCTGAGACACCCCAAATACACGCCACAGATTAACCTGTTCTACAGCTGAATGCATCCACGCAACTAATGAGTGAAATATAATAGCTGAAAAGCTATACTTACTGATAGTACGATCCCTAGCCAATATGCAGGGTATAAATACGCTTTAATGTTCTTTTTATAAGCTGTGCCTCAGTTCTTACAGAATACATTAAATAGGCTGGCATTTAAATTGAGTGCCTCAGGGGAGACGCATCTCCTGAAGCATTTAGTCACCTACATTAAGAAACAAGACGTCTCCCCAGTTTAGCAACAGGTCTTATAAATGTGTGAAAATTTTTTATGGATGTATTTGTTAACAACATGAGATATTTTTCACACCTGTAAAAGGCATTTAATAATCCTTAGGGAGAGTTTTTCCAGTTTCAACAAGTAAGGCATTGTATTTGATTTAAGTTGAATTGTAAGTGACTCCACCGGATCTTCTTGATTCTCTTGCAAAAAAAGATATGTTCTTAATTAAGCTTACTTCCAGTTATTATAAATCAACGAGGTGGCATGAAAAAATACTACTTAGTAGTTCAAAAAACTAATTGGATCCTGGATGTAGGCACACTGATGCAGGATATATGCAACTGATCACCAGGGAAAACAAATGTCTAGAGTAAACACTCAAAAATTAAAGCTGTTCTGTTGACTGAACATTSATGCCACATAACATAAGCGCTCCTTGTGGATAGCTTAAATCTTTATTAAATGTAACAATTCTGATTTTTTGGAGCACTGTATTTGTCAAAAGATTATTACACAATTCAGAGAAAAAAAGTATATTCTTTGATTGTGTCCAAGATTGATTTGACCCTGATGCTACTACTTTGGGAAACCAATTTTCTTAATCACGTAGTCCTCTTTATGAAACAGCTCATTTATAGATTCTTCTCCTTTTGTAAATGGAGGCAAGGTCAGCTACTCTTTAGCACGACAATGTATTCCATTATGTCCATGCCTAAGACAGGAGGACTGAAAGAAAATTCTCTCTACAGAATACATTATACACCCCATTTCAATAGTGCATTATACATCAGTTTTTCAATATATTAAATGATCTACGTGATATATTGGTCCATATTATGTATCATGTATTCATTCCCCTGCAGCAGTTTCAGATTCTGTTCCACTGAATAATGTAATGCAACTGCCGGTTCTTGTCCTGCATGACTTTATTTCATATCATATTACTTCATTCTACATATGGTTCTTTCTCTATTATGGCAGAGTTCCAATATATGAATCACCATAACTTCGATGTTCTTTCAATATATATCGAGTGATAGGTCCCTTTCTTTGTGTAAAATTACCAGTGACAAAAATGAGCAAGACAAAATGTTACAGGGTTACTGAGTGCCCCTTCAATATATATTACCATAGCTGGATTTTCACATGACTTATATTGCTCATCTTCACAGCATGCATTCATAAAGTAAACAAGAGGTAAACTGTTGCATGTGAAATAAACGTTTGAAGAGGAACTGATTTCTGCAAGTATTCTTCAAAAGCAAGCATCATAGCCCAGTGTTTCCATATGTTAATAAGTAGAGAATAATCTATGAATAACTATTGCATGAATAACCAAGATCTCATTAGAATTACGAATCATGGAATATGAATTAAGTGAATGAAACTTTTGGTAGTAATACGCCTTCTATGTCTTGTAGAAAAGACCACCTTTCCTCAGACAGGAATAATTTCCTGAGCCACAGCTTTTTCTAGAGCCACCGTGAGCAAACTGGTGCTGAAAAACATAATTCCTGGCAAGTATGGGCTGCAAAGGGTTGAAGAAAGGAGCAAAGGAACAAAACACGGTAAACTGGAATAGAAGTGGAAAAGAATACATATGATGAGACATTTATTCATCCACCTAATTATGAAAACCGATTTTTGACTCAAAGTCTCCCCAATTCAAGTAGCAAGGTGAGGAATGTTTAGTGACTTATCGCTGTAATTTTTTTTAGAYTTGCAGATGGAAAGGTGGAGGAATAGAAGAGAGAATCTAAGTATTTTTATATTCCTTTTCTAGTCTTTATTTCCCAACTCCTTCCTGGTGAAAACAGTTTCAAAAGACCCTTGAGAAAGAGAAGGCTGGAAGTTGTATATGGGGTTTCAGCATAAAATGAGGCTTTGCAACTCTCAGTCTTCCAAGTCTATATACTCTGCTCTCCGCAAGAGCAGAGATTAATTAATCTTGCAAGATTCCTCCATTTTGGCAAACCTCTTTTGGAGGAAATACTATTATTAGCTTTAGATACTTTTAATTACAAGTTTAAGAGATGATCAAAGACAAAGGGCATTTCTTAGATCCTTCAGTCTTCTTAAAAATAACTAAATCTTTGACTAACACACATTTAAAGGAAAATTATTAATTACATAGTCAAGACACTGTCAATCACAGGCTAATTCCCATTTCTACTGACATTTGTACGTGACCAAACCTACTGTACCAAAAAGCTAAGACCGGCTGGACTAGCAATTAATTAACTGCACCAGCTTTGCGAAGATGGCTCATGCACTTAGCTTCCTAGTTCCTTAAAAGAATTGTCTYACCAGGTTTGCAAACAAGAAGTATCTAGTAAAAACACTAACCAATACTCAGCTGAAGTTACAGTTCTACAATAAGTCACCAGACAGTATTTATGTAGGAAAAGAAAAAAGAACGTATATAATTTATATTTATTTAGTTAGTGTATTTTGAACCAACAAGACTGACTATTTCATAAACCTGCACATGTCCTTCCATACACTCACTTAATTCACAGGTTTAAGAGATAAGGTTTAAGCTTTAGGATAGGTTTAAAAAAAAAAAAAAAGCACATGGATTTATCTTCCTGTGTTTTGTAAAGCAATATGTGTTTATGTAATATTTAAACTTGCTCATTTCAGATATTCTGTACATTTCATGTAGTCTTCTACATAAAACAAGTGTTATTAAATGAGCAAAACAGTCTTAACATCACAGAGATCTTGAAAGAACCTGCATGTTCTGCAAGAACATGAATTTTAAATAAACTGTTCTCCAATGAACTGATGAAGATACCCAAAACAAGTAGCAAATACTTTCACTAGCAGTTACCACAGAAGTTTTCTTTTCTTCATGACACATGTAGCTTCTAAGATGGAAGATTGCTTTCTGAAGGCTCCCCTCACTATTTAGCCATGACTAACACTGTATGGCATTGTTGTGAGGTTGAGATGGGACATGGAGGGGTATGAAAGAGACTCATAGCACAAAAAATTCTACCATTTTATACCCAGTGTAACGCCACATTTTTTTTCTTATTGCCATTGTGACAAGTGCTAAAAGGTACTAAACATTTTTATTATAAAATACAAATTCACATTTTCTTATATTTTATAGCCCACAATCATATACTACTCCTTTTTCTTTTGAAAAATAGCTAGCCTGTTTTTTACAATGCTAATTGGCCTTAAGCTTGAGGATGTTATTGCTATCACCTACCAACTCACCTTAAAAAGTAGGTTGGAAGTGTTGGGGAGGAAAAGGGAGCGAGAAAAGAGACCATTCCAATTAGTTTTGGAGTAAGGAAGATGAAGGTTTGAAGAATGAACCCTGCAGTTTCAGCAGGGCCACTCATTGGCTGATATTTGGGACCAAATGAGGCACCTGMGAGGAAAAAGCAAGAACTTGTACTCTGTGAAGAGAAGAGGTCAGGCTTCCCGCCGAAGCTGAAATACATGTTTTCCAGACTGCACACAGGAGCAACAGTGGATCACATACACTTAATCCCTTTTGTTACTCTGTCATGCCAAATCTGCAACCCTGAGTATTAAAGAATGATTAATATACAGTAGTCTGGTATCTTTTAAAAGTAATAAATCACTTACTATAGGGAAATTTATTTTGAATGTTGTACACACTATGCCTTGGTAGTCATACAGCTCCAGCTCTTGTTGAATGAGTGTAGACCTAGATTGCAACCATCAGGTACCAATTCAGGTTAGATTTCTATTATAAAAATTAACTTCACCTAAGAAGTACCACATTTCCGATTTCTGATGTTACAGTTATACCTTAAGACAAGATTGCAACCACAGGAAAAAAAAAATACAGAGAAATTCAGAGAAAACACAGGAACAAGGTTACGTGCTTTCTAAGATCCTGGGGACAATTTCCACCCATCTGGGTGAAGCTGAGCGAGCAGTGGATCTGCCGCACTCCCAAGAGGTCAAGCGGACCATGCCGCACAGAGCCCGTCTCGCACGCTCACCCTTGCAGTTATCTCACCTCTGATTCCTATGGCCTGAACCCTTCTCCCAGCGACAGGAGGATGTAACAGCTTTTGATGAAAGAATCGCAGATCCTAGGCTGAAGCAGCAGGGCACGTAGCAGTTTTTCAGCCAGCAGCCATGAGCGGATGGTACAGTCTTAACCACGTCTATTCATGTCCCTTTCAGGATTTTACTACACCTGGATCTGGGTCATATCACCTACACCAAATGCTGTGCCTTACCATAAAGTCAGTAGAAAGAATCATCTCTAAGGCCTTAATATGTGCAGAAAACACCTGTGTTTGTGAAAAACAATGGTTCTCACCAGAGTACAGCAATATCTGCTACCATAAGGAAATCCATCAAAAATTATTATATAGTTTAGGACAAAGCAGCCTTTTATAGACCGTAAGAGTAACTGGAACACACATAACTTATTCCAATTAGCTGGAAGTCCTGACATAGCAGGTGGCAGCAGTGCATCCATTACTATAATGTGGAAAATATATGGTGCATGGCAACAGGCAGTTGTGTTTGTCTTGATTATGAAACCTGAAAACAGTACTTTCTATCTTATCTGCTGTGGAAAAATCACTTTTTCTGACCCTAGCATGGAAACGAGCCTTGAACAACGTACACCGGCGACACTTTTATGTTTCTTCTGCTAAATGAGTATCAGGACTACGACTCTTCTATGCAGAGAACTGTGTTAAATACCCATGACAACAGAAGCTGATTGTGAATMGAAGTAGAAAAAAGTCAAAAAGAATTTTAGGTTATAAAGGCATTTCAAAATCTCCTAAGCTAGAGGAGCAAAGATGAAAAGATCCTTCTGACCACAGTACACAGGGTAAAGGTAGCACGTGTACTGATAGCACATAAGAAATGATAAATATTCGTCTCCCTTCCTGAAACAGTAATTATTTGTCATTATTGCTCTGTACCAATGCTGTAATTACAGGTTTACCTCTAGTCAATTCAGCCATAGGAGATCTGCATCTAAATTCTGCCTGATGTCTGAAACGTGCCTCTGTATCAATGGGAATTTTTCGAACAGAGCAGTTACTGCATCATTCCCACAGATGCCTAAAACATGGGAGATCAAACATGACTAACCAGATTCATATTTTACTACATTCTGCAGCCTTCTCTTGTTAGACAAAAAAATGCTTTTTACAACTGGAAATGAGAGATTCTAGCCATAGAGTTGAACACGACATTAAAACCTTGGAAGAAAAAATAGCCTGATGCTGTCACTGACCCTTCGGCTTAGCCATATTTTAAAGCAGCGGATGACAACGTTGCAAGTGCCTGAACTAAAAGCAATACATGTAAATCCCTTTTTAAATAACAATTACAGAATCTTATTCCTTATCCATGAATTCACAAAATATTTTACTCAAGATTGTTACCAGCCCTACAGGAGGCAGAGAGGAATTCTTAATTTACAGATGAGGAGCCTGAGAACGACTGATAATAAAACTAACTTCCCAGAGGTGCCATGGGGAGTGCACCAGAGCACGGGGAGATCTCTGCTCCCACTCCTGTACTTAATGCCAGTYGTGCTGGTCCAATACTCTGTAAATACACTCATGCAATAACTTGGGACTTACAGACAGCCAATATCACACCTTTATATACAAGGGCAGCTTTTGAGCTAAGATGACAGATTCTAAGCACAGGTAAATAAAGTCTAATTGTTAAGGATACATGATGTTCATTAAACATTTCATTGGAATAGCTACATCAGTTACCTTTTTTTTTTAACATTCAAGAGGTAGAACGCATAGTAACAGCATTATCTTAATGCTTGCAGTGTCTTAGTAAAAGGAAAATGTATACACACACACACACACATATATAYACACACATGTGCAYRTGGGCATGACTGAATACTATTCTGCTTGAAAGGGCCATAATTTTAAATCCAGTACAGGTTGCCAAAAATGATAATTGAAGGCAGCTGAAGGTTTATCATGCAACCAGGCAACTCTCTTAGCAAGGGGCTGATATCGTTGGTGAAGAAACTGGTGTATCTGGTACGTCCAGACAATCCTGTGGATAAAGAATTCCAGCCGCTCCTGCAGTCTCTGCTTTCCTTTAGGGGTCCCCACTCAGCACAATTACCACACCTGAAAAAGACTGATTTGGCCCTTACATCGGTGGGTTTTGTAGAAAAGCATATTTACATAGGAGGTGAAGCATTACTTTCTTCTCTAATAAAGATTTTTGGTAAAAGAAAAAAAGTCAATTTATAACTTTTCTATTTAAAGTAATTTTCCCTGATAGGAACYGGGTAAATGACCAAAAATTGTAGGTATAATCATTTTGTTTCACATGTATGAACTAGTATATGGGACAGCTAAATGCCAACTGGTATCATCATCATGCCTACCAAGTTAAAACACAGTGTTTTGTTATTCTTACTAACCATTTGTGGGGAAAATTTTAATTCTGAAAGCAAAAGTAGCCTGTCAAAAATATTCTGTTATAAGAAATCTTAAAAGACAAAAGACAKGAAACATTCTTGTGTGTTGTTCATTTAAAGAAAAAAAGAAAGACAATGCAGCAGAAGATAAGAAAAATTATGCATAAGTAGAGGCCYATGCAAACTTTCAGCAAGGCTTCTAGCCCGCTGTTTTCATTTATATTTAAGATACAAAGACATTTTAATTAAATTAGCATTTATATAGAGTTCTCAATTTAATGGAACATTTAAGAAATACCCACTGTATAAAATGACATCTTTTAAATTGCTAAAATACCTGGATAAGATTTCAGGATGTGTACCTTTCACTTCATGGATTATTCATTTGGCTATCTTGGCAACACTGTTTACCGTATACAATTTTTATTCACTAAAGACTGTATTGCTACTTGTGATTCACAAGAGCATAAAATAAGCAACAGTTTAGTTGCAGTGAAGGCTCTTTGTCTGCTTTCTTAAATTAAACAGGACTGTCCATGCCTTGTGTGACATTAGCTTCCCACGACAGCTTCCAGCTGGGGATGCTGGTCAAGCTGAAAGCAGAGCTTCGCTCACTGATATATCAGYAACGTTCTCCTAGTTTCAGAGTTCGTGACAATTGACCTTTGATTAGATAACTCTCACAGACTTTTGAAGGGTCCTGCATCTTCAACAGATCTGCCAGCACAAATGCTGTAAAAAGCAATGTAGATATCAAGGTATGTCCATTAAACACTGCAAAATACAGCTTCCAACCATCTCTATTAGGAGAGGATCTGACCTAGATGTTCCTGGCACCCAATACTAGACCACAGTCGACAGCACCCCTCTGCATCTACTGGTGGAGACACACCTCACAGCCAGGCCTAATGAAAGAAGCCACGGCTGACTGCAGCATGAGTGAGGTGAGAACCTGGTTCACTTAACCACTGCTTTATACACAATATGTAGAAACCTCATACAATGTTGAAGTTACCCCATATATCATTTTCTTATTTTCAGAATATCTGGGTAATGACATCAGAGAGAGTTTCTTGTGCATATTATCTCCCAAGGAGGAGGCCAGAGGTTTTTCCTCTGTATCATGTTTAATGTTACAATATATGATTAAGGGCATTTGGCTTAGTTTGCCTGTAGCTGTGAGTCTCATTCTCTTTTTTTTATAAGAGCTTGTTACTGTTGGTTGACTATTTTACTTTCAGTTAATGCACAGGACCTACGTTTTGTAAGGTAGTGATCCAGGTTAGATGGACAGTACCTGCCTTTATATACCATATTCACCTGCATTGTTTTACTCTTGTGATAAATACTACATAGCAGATAAATCATTTTAACTTCATTAATGAACTATCCACAGGACTATGTTAGTGAATCTGCAACAGTTTGTGTATATTGAAATTAGAACTAAAACAAGTTCACTGACTRAAATACAACAGCAACACCAAGTGCCAGTGATCACACTACCTGAAGACCCAAGTCTGAAATGCAAAGGAAAAGCAGGGAACCGGAGAGTGCTCTCCTTCCAAATCTGCTACAAACTTGGTTTCCATTTCCTAGAAAATACTAATAAGGCATGAACTTACTACGAAATTGTAATTGGTTTTACCCTTACCAGAATTTCATACATTCGATCAGATAATTAAAATCGCAAGACTGCGAGGTAAATGTTCTACAGGGTCTTTGGCTGACTGACTGCAAAAGAAAACACAGAGACAATGCGACGGTGATTTAGAATTCAGGTAGAATGGCTGAACATGGCAATACATCCTGACTTCTTTAAAAGGGTTATCTATAAACATTAGATGTACACCAGTAAATTTTAACTACTGTACCTTCATTGTGCATATTTAACTCCTTGACAATTATGCAATATAGCCCAAAACATTTGGATTGATGTTTCTGCTGAAATCGAAGACAAGAAACATTTTATATATTGCTAAGTGACTGTCCAAGAATATTTAATAGGTTCCGATGAAGATGTAACAAAGGTATATCTAAGTTAATGGAAGAAGCTGTCCTCCAGCTATGTTTATTAGGAAATACATCAYTATTAAATCCATTCTGTAAGAAAATAAGCAAAAGAGGTATAACTGTAGCAAGAAGAATAGCCTTATTATAAGAAAAGCTAAGAGTACCTTTATTTCAAAATTGGATTAGAAGTATGACAGACTGTGCCACATAGCAAAAAAGGTCTGTGCCATTAATCAAGGAATCTAAAATTTGATAAAATGTTTGTGTGTGCAGAAGGATCGTTTCATAAACACATTTAAGTGAATATGATGTAATAAATTGAGCCTATGGACATGTGCTGAATAAATATTTATGATAGCAGTAAAATGTGCCAGTGGTATTTATTATTTCAGAATTTTCTCCATGACAGGTAATGATTTTTTTCCCTTCTAATTATGATTCAGTGCTACATCTTTATTTTTAGTCTTTCTACTGCATATATGCACCGAACATATACTGTAYGAAAAAATAACATTTTCAAAATGTCATAACAAAATCAAAAACTTCATGCCACACTGCAAATGTGGAGTCCGAGGGAACATGTTTCCACACCAGAGAATACAAATTGACCTAGTACCTCAAAAAGCTACTAAAATATCTCATTAAGTTTCTATTAGGTAAGAATAATGCTCCCTGATTTCTCATCTCTTTCTGCTATCAGTGAAGAAAATTATAAAGATGCTAAAGAAACAAAAGGACACTGATTCAAATTTTATGCCTAATAAACCTTGTTCTGAGGGACTAAGCAGACTTCATTGATGCAGAGATTTTGTAGTGGACAAATTCCATCCAGACCACTTTTATGCATATTGTTAGTGTGCACTCATCCATTGGACTCACAGTAAAATCTGGACTTTCAGGGACAATCTTCAGCCCCATCCTCTGGCAAACCTTATTTGCAGCCCCTCCTCTCTACAGAGATCCTTCATGCCGATGCAATATGAAAGAGGATTTCAGTACATGAGGAACAGCTTATTAATTTTACACAGCTCTTGAGCTATTTTGAAACCTACCCTGGAGAGTACTGTCAGCAGTAGAGAGTGATTATTTCCTCAGCTTTCTTGTCTTTTCTATTCAATCCATCTGCCTAGCACAATGGGCTCACAACCTCTGACTGAAATTTCTAGACACCACCATAATACAAACAAATAATATTAAAAATTATAACATCCGCTAAGATAAGAAATAAAAGACACACGACATGATGTATTACTCAAAAAAACACCCATGAAATTATGAAAGAAAGTTAATGCTGACCTTCCCTCTGTGACTGCTGACTCTTCACATCTATCGGCATTACACATGGTAAATCACTCACTGCAAACTAAAAAGCCTTGTCCCAGTCATTCTCACAAATAATGGCCTGTGAAATCATTCTGATGAACTGCTAATTATCCTAACAGTCCTGAAGTAACATATGAAAGCAACTGATCATTTCAAACAAAGCTAGACGTGTCTTCACTGAACGAAATCCTAACCCCATTCACATTCACTTATGGAATAGAGAGAAAATACCTCCCCTACTGATGCCAACATTCAAACATYCCGAGCGATTACATGGAGAGGGAACATATAAATGGCAAACAGTATCTGTAAAACAAACTGACATGATGTGAAGCTACCAGTTCAAATCTAGACTCAATGCATTATGACTGCCCTTCTCACTTAATAGACATCCGAYACCATGAACAACTGGAATTATGAGACAAGCAGAGAACAATATCTAAGGGAACTGCCCCCCATACGGCCCCAAAAATGTAAGCACTGATGGGAGTTTGGAAAGATTTGACTTATACCAAAAGACAGGCAAGTCTCATCTATGAAAGCATGAGAGTGCTAAGCTTAGTGTACTGGCATACACGAAGATCAGTATTTTATGCCTTTTCCACATCTAAAATAATTACAATAGCTCTATAAAAAATAAAACCAAATAACTGAAAAAGTGTTCCCTGTAAAAAAAAAAAAAAAAAACAACTAAAAATCAAAATTTTTCCGCAGGAGAATGTATTTCTTTATTTCTGTTTTTCTTAAACAAAGGTATGCTCTGCCTGCTCGACCCATTTTCCTTTTCTTCTTCCTCTCCCCCATTTCTTTGCATCACCCTTTTTCTTTTTTTCATAAATCAGTTCTATAATCCCACAGTATGACCTACACACCAAAGGAAAGAAGAATGGTATTTGTTCAGTAACTAGTACATTGTTTTAATGGTCCCGGGTCTTAGTATCAGCACAATACAATAGAATAAAACAGCAATACGGAACTCAGCGAGTCTTTGTTTAATTCCTTTTCCCATTTCAGACTGCTGTGTGACTTATGGTTAGATGCTTGTCAGATTTAGATAGCTAAAGCTGTATACTCCTGAAATAAACTGGATGGCTATTCATTAGCAAGCACAAACAAAGGCTGAACAAAATAATCCTTAACCTCTGCGGCGCTTAGTTTTTTGTCTGACACACAGCTGTGGGAAAAGCACTACTCAATGAATTGCTTATGGGGGGATGACTGAGGCATGGCATACGCTAAACCAGCATGGAATCTGCTTTAAGCTATGCCAATCGACAACRGAGTGTTACACACTCTGGCCATGCCCCAGATACGCCTCTTATGTCACGGGCAAGTGCACAAGAGACACAGAGGGAATTTTCAAATGGCCAATCTGACCACCGCGTGATTTCTTTGAATCATTCAGGAGGGAACACAAATGAGCAGCTGATTTGCCATGCCGCAGGTCCTCTCTGTGAAACRGGCATAACCATTCCGGACAAGCCTACTGCCAAGCTAGGCTGTAGTGCAGGAGAGATACCTGTGCTTATGCAGGACGAGGGCTACTGTATGTATGCCACTTTTCGACAGGACAGTTAGAAACGGGGCGGAGGGGTGCGGCGGGGGGGTGGTTAGCAATGTGGAACTGATTTAGGCTAAGTATCATTTAGCAATAATGACCACACCTTTTTTCCCCCTGATTTTCCTCGTTTCCAAACTATACTTTGGCAATTAACTGACCCCTACAGAAGACAAAAGTACCACCACACACTATATGCATATGTAAATTTACTCCTAGATTCTATCTAACTCTTTTTTTTAATTTTTCTTCCAATTCAAATAATTACGTTTTGGAAAAAATTACATCAGGAAAAAAAGAGGAGAGTGATTATCAAGTAGCCAGCAGAGATCAAGTTAATGACTTGAAACAAACAGAAAATATTTGCAAAATCCCGACATATTTATTTACTCACACCACACCTGCTATGATCAGCTTAGGATGAGCTTTTCTCACGTCTCCAGCAGTGACCTTGTACTGAAACAGTGACATTTGTCCCTAGTCCAAGGGCCAGCAAAAGCCACATGAGATACACAGATTGCACTGAAACCCATATTCCCAAAGTCTAAGGCATAAGCCCCCCGACAGGCAAATTTTATCCTACAAGTACAACGAATAGATTGTACTTGTAGCTGAGGAGTCTTCAGTTGAGTCACTTGCAATTTACATCAGCATTAATAACTGCCATATCTAAAGTAACTGCCTCTATACAGATATCTAGCAGATGTATCACACTTTTTCCCCATTTAATTATTTACCTTTGCTGACCTCAGGCTCTTTGAAACTAAGCTCCTGCACACTTACATACAAATTGCATTTTCATTTAGGTAATCATACAGCTCATGAAATCACTGCCAGCTACAGACTGAAATTCAGGTCTCTGAGTTAGATTATTTACAGGCCACTATTATTCTTAACAGACCAACAACTCCTCTTATCTGTATGCTTAACTACAGTTTTGCAATGTCTTGTACAGTAAGATATTCAAACATCTCACTTTAAGATGTTTGGTTTTGCTGTTGTTGCTGCAAAATAATGTTGTTACTATTCTTTCTTCACCAACTTCTCCCTCTAAATGCCATACAGTGGATTTTACTATATACATGTCAGACAACAGCTAAAGCTGTCAAATTGTGCTGAGTGATGAAAAGCAAACTTTATGAGCTAATGTGAGAAGATTTCTACAAAAGTTAAAAATTACCATTACAAAAAATGTTCTGGCTTCAATCTTAGTGAATGACTGGTTTTCTCTTAGAAGTCAGCACAGTCAAAATGAGCATTTGGCCTAAATATCCTCATACATAACACATTCTAGCCAACAATTTCTAACAAAACCATTTGCATGTTTCTTAACCACAGTACTTGAAAAATAAAGTATTCTAACTGATATGGTATAAAGTGAGCAGTCATATTCCTACAACTTAAATAAAATTTCCAACCAATAAAAAATTGCTTGAAAAAACTTCCAAGCAATAAAATAATGGTAGACTTCTCCCCCACCTTCCTTTGCCCATATAATGTTTTATTTAACCTCGGTTGATAGAACAGATTATTTAGGAAGATAGATATTCACAGCATTTCTATTTTTTTAGAATAATCAGCAGCGGTATTTGAGAGCCACTCTGAATGCCAAGGTTGGGGCACATGCCCCAGGTGGATTTAAAAACCACAGCAAGGCAAACTGCAAACACAAACCAGCCCAAGAAGAGCATGGGTGGAAGGATGGGGCTTGGACGGCAGCCACAGCATGCTCTGACCAACTGGGACACCAGGATTTTAGGACACATCCATTTAGACACAGCCAAAGGGGCTAATCTCACATCTGTTGTTTTGTCACAACTCCTAAACCCCTCTCTGTGGGCACTGAATACACAAACCCAAAATAACAGCATGATTCAATTCATGCTCATATGTTTTCCATAAATATGGCAATTCATTATTTTTGCTGAAAGCTCCCTCATAATTATTGTCATGTGAAATAAAGTGAACACATCCACTAACTGCATCAAACCTATTTTAAAAATACATGTGTTTGCATTATTATTTGCAATAATTCATTCACAGCTTAAAAAGCATTATTTTGGTGGAGGGGGACCACATCAGAAGTGCAGCGTGCATGAGGGACATCATATCTGACAGATGCACAACAGATCAGGTCATGCAGTGGAAATTTTGTCCTTGACCTCAATAAGAGCAAATCAGGTCCAGGACAACGATCAGAAACAGTCTTCTTTAGCCCTCAATTCCTTCACATCTCCTCATCTCCACTGGTCAGTGAGGAGGAGCCAAGCCCACGTCCATTTCTCCCCATCTCCTTTCCACCTAATTCCCAGGGCTCTAGAGCTGCTGTTACTGAGAAAGTCAACCAACTCCTGTGATTCAGCAATGCAAACATGGATTAAGGCTACATTTGACTCCTCCTCAAGGTAGAGAAAGTTTCTGAAGAGTTTTCTGAAGTTTCTCCAAGTCTAGTCATTCTCTGCTCTTCTTTATTTTACCATTGCAGATGAGCTGAATTAATGAAGTAAATTAGAGAAGTCCTAACTCAGTTGCAGATATGCAGGGATAAAAGAAGATATTTGGAAAGCAGTCAGCTTGCTTTAGAAGCATGTTGGCGTTTCTTTGCAGATACAGCTGCAGTAAAAGAGAGCTAAAGAAAGAGTTAACACTTCTGTCATTTCTGAGAAGGTGTCTAAGCGCATCCCCCGCTAAGGCCCCAGAACAGCAGAATGATCTGAGCAAATCTTTTATTGCTGAGCCCTCCGTCTCTCCATGCTTGAGCAGTAAGCTCTTCAGGAAACACCTATCTATGTATTTAAAAGGAAGATTGTGCTGTTCAAATATGTGGAAAAAAAAATAGACTATGCACGTCCCTCACCCCTTCAGGTAAACCCTGCCTCGGCTTCTACCTTGTCTTGCCTTCTGAGATTTGGGATCACAGATACCATGTATCTATTGTATGTGTACGTTTTTCTTACCAACCAAGCCCCAGAAATGGCAAAGCTTTTTGACTCTTATCCCACCTACAGTGTGCGAGCCAGTCACACCCTTAATCTGGCCTATTTTGATGGATTTGGCAGTTTAGTGCTTACAGAAATTCAGAACCAATTGGTACAGTTTTCTACGGTGATTCACTAATCACGGGCCAGAGGTGGTGACTGCTCCTAAGCATGGCATCCTCCCCACCACCTTATCCCAGCTCTGTGGAGCAACATCCAGCAGCACCACTTCTGCTCTCCTCCTCCTTTCCCACTTTATTTTCACTGGCTTATTTCTTCTGTCAACTAAGGGGGAAGGGAATAATTAATTATATTGTTCTGACCAATTACATCTGTGGTTAATGAATATTGTCACTAAATATTTTTTAACATTTTCAACTCTTAGAGAAATGCTTTCTTTTTCAACTTACAATGACAGCTACATTCACAAGTCAACTTATTATCACAGCAAGATCTATCAGCTCTGCCTACCCTGTATTTACAAGCTAGAAAGGAAGTTGTTAGCTTAGAAAAATTTGCTACAGATACTGTGGCAGACCTGAGGACATCAAACTTAATAACAGAGATAAATTAACTGATACTGGGGAAAGACAAGAAAGAGGTCAGTAATGTCATCTTGATTACTGAGAAAGGTTAAGAACTATTGCAAGCTTTGACCAAGGAGTAGACAAAAGAGGAACTTCAGTGAACTACACTACGAGATCTGTTGAAAATCAAGCGTATCATCCTATGGTTAACCATGGTAATGCCACCTGTATGAGAAAGCTGAGAAAATATTAGGACTGTATAACTGGTTGTGCTTACTCACACTTGGCATGCAGTTGTACATCAGAGTTTCGTCTACAGAGTTCTCCTCTGGACTAAAATGAAGAGACAGAAAGACATTTCCCTGAAAGCCAAGTCAACTTCTTGCTATCAGAAAAAATCCATCTTTGAAAATTAGAAACAGCAGGAAGTACACTGTATTGAACGCTAAATTAATTTCTTCTGATAACTTATTTCAAACAGTATTTGATTAAAAGACAATAAAACATGCTTTAAATCTAGAAAAACATGGTTACCACAGGCTGAAGCAAAAGTGGTATTGCTGATAAGTGACAACAGAGTGTTGTTATTTATTTAGCTGTTGTAAAGGCACCCTAGTCAATCAATAGCTGTGCATGTACTAAGGCAGTAGGGCTTGTATAAAGATGCTTATCAGAAATCCATGAGCGACATTCCACTTTTGATTATAGTGCTCCAGACTGTCCACAATACTGTTGAAGACCGTATGCCTCTTTGACAAGCCATATTGACAGAAATAATAATATAGAAACCACACTTCCTAATATGCATATCTAACTGCACAGCCAATTAACCACTATGCTGACTGAAATTGCTTTGTTATTCATTTTATTCCAACTGATGTTAATACTTTGGCAGCTGATGGGGGAAATAACTGACGGAGCATATTGGAAATTTTGAAAGGGGATATAAAATTTATATAATTTGAAGACATGGAGAAAGCTGCTATGCTTTACAGTCTTAAAACATGAAAACGTCTCGGTTATGTGTAAGAAGTACTCAGAGCGGGAGAACTAGTAAGTATTTGAAAATCTGTGAATGAAAAGGAGATATAAAACAATAAGATTGTGATATACAAAACAAGTTTGAAAAAACATTTAAAAAGATCTCTGTCTAAAAAAAAGGCAATTATAACATGAAGATGAGACTTTTTCACTTCTACCTCTAATATCACATTGCGTAACAACGCTTGAACATCTGGAAACATTTACATTTGATGTTTTAATCAAAATATAACCCTTTTCTGCAACATAATAAGCACATTCTAATCGAAAAATGCCATTTCATTTACCCCAACCCCTAAAAATACTTGTTTTATTATCATTATATGGAGAAATAGCAATTCCAGTATATTAAAAAAAAAAAAAGTAAAAGGCTATAAATTATTTTTACCTACACTAGTAAGTCTCTCCTTGCAGTTTTCTTACACAGATAAAATGCTATCTATACATTATAYGCACATCTTTCAAAGTTGTTTTGGTCATATTTTTCACGATGGTGGTATAAATGATTTTACTGCACTGTTGCAATTGTGGCCCTGCTATTCTTACTTAGCGAAAGCTCCCGTGGAGTTCAATGGGCATCTTCACCGCCTGATCCAGCCCGCAGTCTGGCACCCCAGTAACAGTGAGCTGGTGATTCTGCTGCAGAAGTCTCTCTAAATGGACATAACGTGGATGAATCCAGTGCACGTGAACTTCAGCAACAATGGYGAAGCAGAGACGGGAAGAAGCTGGCCTAGCTCAGAAGTGGGAGATCAGTATGCGTGCCCCTGCTGCCACGTCACGTGCTGGGTAGAAGAGACTGGARGAGGGAACGTGCTGTGGTAACACACCATCCCTGTGTTCAACCTCAGCTCTCACCTCCAAAACACGTCAACCTTTCTTCCCCAAAGCCCTCATTTTCCACAAACTCTTCTTCCTGCTCAGGAACTTTGCTGTTGAAGCACTTTTTCACCCCTCTCTGCTTAACAGCTTAAATCCCTCTACTTTTCCACCATAAAGGTCCCAGCACTTCCCCACCCCAAACTACCACTTTCTTAATAACTGCCCCCAGTACCCTACTCCCGTTAGGTCAGACTGCCTCTGCTCCTCCTAATCCATTGGCCTATATCTTGGTCATAAGTCTCACCAAGTCAAATCCTTTCTGGAACCATGCTAACCCAGGTCCCTACACATACTGCTCAGCTCTTTCTGTCCTGCCTGTGAGCGTGTCGACCCGATTTCCTCCCCATTTTTGCCTTTCCTTTCCAAGCACGCGCACATACCAACATGCAGATTTCATTAGTTGGCTCCTACTCTGGCAGATTTAAAAAACCCAAAAGCAACTTACATTTATCAGAAAACAGCCTGAACAAGATCCTGAGAGCACAGAAAGAAGAAATAGAAGAAATGGACACATCGCACCTGTCATTCGGTAACTGAATGAGGATTTGGGGGGCAATAAAAGGCCCAGCCCAGCAGAGACCAAAGAGGTGTTTGCAGGAAGGAAGGGGTGAATGAGGATGGTGACAGCCATCCATATGGCTACATTTTTAACTTTTTACTTATTCAACATGCGATTTTCACTTCACACATGATCCATCGTGTTCCTGGATTCTTAAAGAAACTGCCTTTCTTCATTTAAAATTACTGAGAAAGTCACAATCTCTTTCCTTTTATGAGGGCTTTGCCATGGACAGTCCACGTTTTTATAATCCAGAGGCACTGCAGTATGAGCTACTCTATCTACTCCAAAAAGAGATTGCATGGTAGATACAGCTATAAGAAAAGCAATAGCCTTCTTCTTAAATGGATCAAGGAGATATGAACATAAATCATCAAAAAACCCACGTGCTGCAGAGACCACTGGCAAGCCTAGAACTTACATTTGTGAACATTAGTCTCTCTCTTACTTCTCTGTACTTCTCTTTACATTGCTGATATCATGATCCAGAGAATTATTTTCTTATTCTTTCCTGTGGTTAAACTTTTGATTCTTTCAGCCATCTTTCACCTTCCCGAGCTTAATGGGACTCAGAAAGCGAAGTCAAAAAGTCATTTGGTCAAGCTCGAAAGACGTTTAATTTTTACTTTTATTATGTTAAAAAACTGTGTGCTGAACTACTTTTTGTTTAATAGGGTGAGCTAATTGCTTGGTTGGAATTCTGTTTATGTCTCTGTGAGGCACAACACTGTCCACTAAAATGACATGAGATCATACTTCTAAGCAAAACCCCAGCAAAATTACCTGACGAGAGTTTTAGAAGCAAGATTGTGGTTGGCTTTTTCAAAAGAAGTGGAAAAATCCAACCATGCTGGACTTTTGGCTTTGCCTGTACTATTAGCTGGAATTGGGTTGGCTCAAGGAAAACTGAAAGAATAAAAAAATCAAAGCATTTTCCGAGAGGATGGGGTTGGCAGGGCTAGCCGGCGGCAGGGGTAGAGGAGGAGGGTGTGGATGTCTGAGGACTGTAGTGACATTTATTGAATGCCTGGGCGAAGTGATCGTTTCTCCTTCGACACTTCTGATTCACAATATTAGAGAGCAATGCTTTCATCGGGGATCRACTAATTGACCTACCCAAAAAGCTCTTCGACTTTTAACAGGTATGATGCTACAAAAAGCTGACAAAGTAACAGAAAAGCAGATATGAGGTCACCACAAAGACTGCAACGTTTACGTACAATCGTGTTAGACTAGAACAGAATAACCGCAAAACTGAATGGAGCTAATGCGGAAGGAGACAAGCCTGAGAATCAAATTCTCGCTCTCACCTGGCTAAGCCAGCAGGGGCTGGGGAGACCGGAGAAGGACACTCTGACGCTGGGGTAAGGAATAAGCACCCCCCACCCCTCACCCAGTTCCCTCTGACTGATGCTTAGAAATGCAGTGATGGGCTCCACAGGAGCTGTGTTCAACCCTGCTCAGCTTGTCAGGTTTATAGAAGCAAATGGGAACACCTCTCTGAAGAATTAATAATGAAAAGAATTAGATGTTTTAAAACACTGCCAGATAGTAGAATTTCTGATAAACTCAGAAAAGCAAAGACATTTRGAGTTATCAAGGAAACACTCTGAAATGCCTTCTTATGACACGTAACATCCTTCATTTTGTAAAATCAGCTACTTAACTTCTAGAGAGGCTCCTGGGCTTCCCTATGAAGTCCTTAAGTGGCAGCTCCACCACTTCATCTTTCATTTTCTTTAACAAGACTCGTTTTTCCTGATAAAGCTGCCTTCTTACACCATCACCCTTTGACTGGGTCCAAGGTAATGTTTTTAAAAATTGGCAAAAGGTGTGATTTTAAAAAGCATTCTAAGGAATTGTAGCTGGTACCTCTACAATCACATTTTTTTCCCCCTCATTCTTTCAGCCTTCCCTCAAATTAATAGCAAGCCCCTAAATGATATTCCCATATGGGCAGAAATTGAAAGAATAATAAGCACATACATATATGTGCACACACATACATCTTTAATTTTCCCCTTTAAGAACATGCAGCATTCTCAATCTTGCACTGCCTCAGTGCACTACAGAGGAGAGTGGTGGCCTGAATTTCTCAGTCTTCTTTTTTTTTTTAATTAGACCAGACATCTAACTTTTTTTTTTTAAATTAACAAAACGCTTAAGAAAAGCCATTTCTGTGCACTTTGCCTTTTCCAGCAGCTGAGTATTAAAGGGTATTTAGCACACAGTGGGAATTTTCAGGTAAACAATACTATCGTATCCACTAACGCTAGCATTGTTAATCACTAAAAAAAATCCAATAAATCCTAACTACCTCGTGCCTGCAACTAGGTCATCTTACACAGAGATGCAAAGGTTAAGTACAAGATCTGTTTTTCACTTTGCAAAGCTTGTAAATGACATCGCATGATTGTACAAATGAAGCAAGGCAAGATGAGAAAATGAAGAAGAATGAAGCTGTATAATCTAATCAGATGCCAACAAGGATTTTTCTTTATCTTTTTTTTCCTCCCTCGGAGACAAAGGGAGGCTTTAAATCCTTAAAAACACAGTCTGGTGTTTCGCTTTCTTTCACAGCTTTTAGTAACGATGAACATATGCGTATCTATTTTGTATGTATTTATGTACAGGTTCAAGTAAGTATGCATGCAAAAAGAGAAAAACTGAAACAGGGCTGTTTAAAGGGCACTGAAGCACCTTCCTGTCACTTCAGAAACTAAGTACCGGAGCCCAGTAATTCTTAAGCAAAATGTATTTGCACCTGAATTTTATCTCCGTCCCTTTCCTGACCGCTACGGTGGGCATTATTTCCCCTTCTCAGTGTCTAAACGCTTACTTCTTCCCCGATCCCCCGTATAATTAGCTGACCTTTGCTTTAGTTCATCGACTTTCGACCGAGGTAATGAATTGGAAGGAGCATGATCATCACCAGCAATTTAAGCAACACACAGGCTCCCTCCCCGCCCCTCGCTCCGCGCCGGGGTCCCTGGGCGCCCTGCCCTCCTCTCGCCGCTGCGCAGGACCACGGGCACCCGCCGCGGGGGCAGTTTGCTCCGGTGTGTGTGTCCCCGGGCTGGGGCGGGGAGGGTGCCGGGGGGTGGGCGAGGGCCGGCGCTGCCGGGGCGCTCCCACCCGGAGGCCGCGTCTCCGGGCGACGGAGGCGCCTCCGGGCTGGGCTTTCCAGCCGGCGCTGTCTGCGGCCGGCTGCGGGGAGCGGAGGGGTGCGGGAGAGCGCCCCCTCCACCGCCCGCCCCGCGCCC